>JADWQK010002071.1:0-22553 GCA_017933935.1 Sesamia nonagrioides
TTTTTTGTAAGTTTCTAAGTGATGACTTACGGAACTGAAACGTGGTCGCTCATAATGGGCCTCATACGAAGGCTCAGAGTCACACAAAGGGCAATGGAAAGAGCTATGCTAGGAGTTTCTCTGCGTGATCGAATCAGAAATGAGGAGAGCCGCAGAAGAACCAAAGTCACCGACATTGCTCTGCGAGTCGCTAAACTTAAGTGGCAGTGGGCAGGGCACATTGCTCGTAGAACCGATGGCCGATGGGGCAGCAAGGTTCTGGAGTGGCGGCCACGTACTGGAAGACGCAGCGTAGGGAGACCCCCAACAAGGTGGACCGATGACCTGGTGAAGGTCGCGGGAAGCCGATGGCAGCACAAGACCGGTCATCGTGGAAAGCCTTGGGGGAGGCCTTTGTCCAGCAGTGGACATCTATAGGCTGAGGAAGAAGTTCTTCCTAGTGTATCAATGGTCAAAGTTTAATTGAAATATCATTAACCCAAAACTTCAACTGCGTAGAACTCCGCTCATTCACGCAGTAAGTAGATCATCAAGCGTCATACTAGTTGTTCGTAAAACTTGTAGAGACTCAAAATTTGGTCCATGTTAGGCAATTATTATAGTACCACACACCACACGTTTAAGTACCTTTATCCGTTTGTAAGTATAGATCACACGTACGGTCAAACAACACACAAAATATGCATACACGAGCGTTCATTTATTTCAACCGACACGCAACATGCAGCATATGATATTCGCCATAGGCTGTGTCTTTTGCCAGTTTGAAACAATAAACATATTTATTTATTAACTTACCTATATAACGACTGCTAGCTGCACTTACAGTATAGACTAAAGCACGCAACAAGCCAACAACATAACATTTTACCAAAAATCTTCATACAAACATTTAACATAGATTTACAACATAAATATTTCAACTTCAGACTTATCTGAGCAATTAAAGCATTCAGCAAAATTGATCGCTTGGTTTGTAAGTACATATAATGAGTAGGTAGTATGGTTATGCCCTGGCAGATTTAGAGAATCTCGCACGCCGTAGATATAATTGAAGGACCGCGACTTAACAGTTTGGCTTGAGGTGAGCCAAATGATTGGGATGCTGACTACTCGACCCTAATGACCGGATTTCAGCCGATTGTACCCTCAGATCGAACTGAAATTACGACTAATGGAAACCATTGAATAGCTCTTCATAATAAACCGCGTATTTTCTCGTATCTGATGTTCCAAGCAATAATCGTACTTAATAATATAAGTAAAAGTTGGACAGGATGTCTAGATGATGTTTTTCTTGGAAAAACTGCTGAATGGATTTGAATAGAATTTGGCATATCTACAGATATTTTATAACCTGCTGGAGATGTCCTATTACATTACCGCGGAGTGATTGGTGCCATTCGCACGGACGAAGCCACTGGCAAAAGTTTCTTAGAAATAAATTGAAATTGAAAAACTTTAATTAGTTTTTCAATTTAATTTATTAGAAACAAATTGATTTTAGAAATAGCTTATTTTCAGGTACTGAATGATTTCCGCTACCCTTGGCTGATAAGTTCATTACGAACTAATGAAAAGGCAAATTAATAATAATGAGATCTTTTAAAATCATTCACATTTTAATTACTCATTGAGACGGTATATGGTGACAGAAAAGATTAAACTTTTTCCATGTTTGTTAGTTACGTTACGTATTATTATATCTTCAGGGATATACTGGTGCCATTCAAAGCAAAACTCCTATAAAATGCGAATTGCAATTTTAATAAAAAAAAGGCTGTTGCAAGTACAGAGGTTCTGAGATCAGTGGGGTAAGATGCTAAAGTAGCCTTATTTATATTAACAAAAAACGCAGGTAGTCAAAATGATAGATGCAAAACACATTAAGAGGTGTTAGTAAACTAATTGTAGGCGTTAAGCCTAAATACGTATCGTGTTAAAAGGAAAACAAAAAAAAAAAAAAATTAAGAGGGAACTCTAGTGGTGCTTTATACAAACGTATTCCGCTGTTTTCTTAGTGGATAATGCTTTTAAAGCAATTATTTTATTTCTACAATTTTACACCGTGATTATAAATGTCTCTATAATTTGATTTTTTCTGAAAATTAATTAATAACAAAAATACGATACTTCAAAATCGCGAATAATAACCCATTTTTACCGTGATGTTCAGATGACTATTAGACAAGCGTGATAAGTTTTTGACAAAAAGAAAATAATAGAAGCATAGATATACTTTTCCTATAAATTTGTATATAAAAATGATTGAGATACGTCGTGTTTTGAAAAAGAATACAGCGGAATACGAAACGTCTTTTAGTCAACGTTTTTGTAGGGAAAATCAGCCTGAGCTGCAACTGTCCTTTTCGCACTTTACCGGGAGAGGTTGGAAGCAGCGCGGTGGCAATAGTTTCTTCAAATACCTATTTTCCAAATTCCTCGGCACTAGAGTCCCCTCTTAAATACTCGTTATATAGGAAATGAAAATGTTAGTAACCTATTTTCTTTCAAATAAATATACCTATCATTCATATACTCATGACCTAGATCCTTATACAGTCTTTTAAAAAAAGTATCCTATACTCTTAAATAGGATGCTTTTATTTAGATATTTCAATGGAATCTATATTAAAATATTTGAAACTGGAGAGCCTAGCTGTTTTCAAATAAACTGCTATTACAAAGTTGACCGACATAGCCCGAAGAATAGCAACACTAAAGTGGCAGTGGGCTGGACACATTGCCCGTAGGACCGATGCCCGATAGGGCCGACGGGTACTCGAGTGGCGACCACGTACCAGAAGGCGTAGCGTGGGTAGGCCCCCGACAAGGTGGACCAACGACCTGGTGAAGATCGTGGGAAACCGCTGGATGCGGGAGGCGCAGGACCGGTCGTTGTGGAAAACCTTGGGGGAGGCCTATGTTCTGCAGTGGACATCTTTCGGCTGAAATGAGGATAATGATGATGACAAAGTTGACCCACAACACAGCTCCTGTAAAAGCGTAGAAATATCGAGACGTCGTTTCTACAAAATATCACGGAAGACCCTCATTAGTGACAAAGTAAGTGTACTTACAATATCTTCAAGAGATATTCCAGTGCTTTAACTTTATGTAAGTCTTCAGAAAATCATGATATTATTAATATTTACCTTTTGATATCTCTTCTCGTCGTCCAAGATACCACGGTGTCTCAAGACTAAAGTATTTGACCAGTGTGTGTTGCCAGTGATGACTTACGGAACTGAAACGTGGTCGCTCACAATGGACTTCATACGAAGGCTCAGAGTCACACAAAGGGCAATGGAAAGAGCTATGCTCGGAGTTTCTCTGCGTGATCGAATCAGAAATGAGGAGATCCGCAGGAGAACCAAAGTCACCGACATAGCTCTGCGAGTCGCTAAACTTAAGTGGCAGTGGCAGGGCACATTGCTCGTAGAATCGATAGCCGATGAGGCAGTAAGGTTCTGGAGTGGCGGCCACGTACTGGAAGACACAGCGTAGGGAGGCCCCCAACAAGGTGGACCGATGATCTGGTGAAGGTCGCAAGAAGCCGGTGGATGCGGGCAGTACAAGACCGGTCAACGTGGAAAGCCTTGACAAAGGCCTCCCTTTGTCCAGCAGTGGACATCTATAGGCTGAAGCAGAAGAAGAAGAAGATATCTCCTCTACGCGGGTAACCTTAGGGTTAATTAAATAAACAAGTACCAAAATGTTTAACTTCCGGCTAGATTAGCCAAAAATATTGTGGTATTTACATTCCCTCGATATATAGACTGAAAATAGATGCATGTTATGTTTATGGAAATTGAAATACGGAGAGAAACCGCGAGCGAGCACAGACAAATAATCAAGAGGTTGGATTTACAGGGGGCTTCCGGCGATGAACTCCTGGTGTGCACCAGATGTTCACTTAGCGCTAAAGACTTGCCAATAAGCTCACAGGCCGGTGGCGGTTGGATTTCGGTTACTTGATGTTGTTCAAGCCAAGGCTAAGGAGAGAAAAAAATTCTGCTTATAGTAATTATAAACTTAAAAGTTTGGATGTATAATTGTAATTCTTTCTCGCAAAAGCTACTGAATGGATTTAATTAAAAAAATTGGAAAATGATGATTTATAACCAGATTAACATGTTGTATAATTTTTATCTGTATATACAAAAGGGTTCAAAACGTATGCAAGTAAAACTACGGGCTGCAGCTAGTTAAAATGAAGTATTTACCTATTGGCAAAATATTACGACTATGTATATAATTTGATAGACATATTAGATTTGGATCACGGTTATAATAAACAGTTATAAATACTACCTTGGCTCGCGATGTTGTTGACATGTGGATGTAGACACAGAATTATTGTGCCGATAGTCGTGACAGCCAATGGATTAATAAGAAAGGGCTTTTCGCTTTGCAAACAGGGGTATTAAAAATCGCAGATTATTTAGAAGACAATAAAGCTTCGGACTGAGCTGCTCGCTCTGTCATTAAGAAATTTGCACAATTATGCTACAATTGTGACATTTTAAACACGGTTTTTTTTTAAATCACGTAAATTATTGTAAACATTTTCGTCTGTTCCTTCGTATTCAAGTCTGAACTTGAAAAAAGACGATGATCCCTGAGTATGTTTCGGTTTTTCTTCTCAGAGGTAGTCAGATAAGAAATGCAGGCTCCATATAGTTTAAAAAATATTACTTGTAAAAGTGATAAGTGATCCTAATTGCATAATAAACGATTTCATTTCGGCCAGGACCTGTGGAGGCTCTCGTCAGGCAGCTCGATCAAAGACTTTATTCAGAAAACTCTAGATTTGGATCGGGCTCACAATGTCAGGCAGTTTTTTTCTGTGTAGCCCTGTTCTGTAGTGTTAGTAGTATCAAAGTAGTTGGAAAAGCTTAGAACAGTAAAAGTTCTAAGCGAAAGACAAGTTTTTATCAAAGGTGTTCTCAAGAGGTAGAAAACCCATTTCAAAACTAATTTTATCATTGAAAACGTTTTTTCAAAGAAATATACGATTCAAAGGAAACTCCATTATTTCTTTCGTTAAAAGGTAATGCTACGAAAACAGAAAATCCGTAACGCCTTTATTGCATCATGTCAGAAATTATAAAGTTCAGAAACGGTGATGTAATAGACATAGTACAAGGATATTCAAATTTCAATATAACGATCCGAGAATTTTAGCCTGTATGCTATTGAAACACTTACCATTCAAATTGATCCACGCTAAGCATAAAATTTAACAGACTTTACAGTCCAATTTGCTCTGGGCAGCTGTTCACTGAATATAAAGATTTGTGTAAGTTAATTTCTCGGATAGCATTTCGGTGGGTGGTTACATTGAGTTATACCATGCCTTAAAACGACATAATAAAGGGACTTAGCTCTCCTTTCCAGGGTTATTGTAATTCCCATAATCCAGAACTCGCAGCTGTGGCCTCGCGGTAATCTGCAAACAAGATGAAACTTGAATTAAAAATATAATTTTAAAATGCACATTGTTTAGAAATAAAAGGACATGAACAAATCAAGATTCAATGATGTGTCAGATGAGAAATACTTTTTTTTTTTAAACTTATTATAAAGTAGTAGTAGTACTTGACCGCAATCCTGCCTGATGGTAAGTAGTGATGCAATCGTTGATGGTAAAGTGCGCTATTTTATTAAGAGCCTATTCCCTCTAGCCTTGAAGACACTTAAATAAGAGTAATAGTCTACTTTTCTGTTCCAGATAAAGGCACATAACATTCTCACATAAATAGAGAAACGAAAAAAAAAAGCGTTTGAATTTAGCTGTAATACTTTAACAGTTCGCTTAACATTATATTTAAAAGAAACTGGAGAAAACAATTTTCTAATCAGTAAAAATTCTTTTGAATATTTGAAACCATGAGCACCTTGGCATCAGTAAAATATTATTTACTCAGAAATCTTTAAAGAAATATCAGCTGTTGGGTTCTTTTTATGTTATTATATGGTCCGCTCGTGTTTGATAGTAAATATGTGCTATGATCGGACGGAAGAACAATACAAGAAAATAATCAATAACCGTGATAAAGGGATCACGGTTTTAGTTAGTATAATAATTTTCTTTTTTGAATTTTGACGCGTAGATAATTTTTATGAAAAAGTTCCTAGACAAAAACTGGACTTTAAAAATATTTCTAGAACTAACCGGAGTTCTAGAAATATTTGTATGCAGCTTGATTTGAATATACTTTTAAAAAAATGAAAGAAAAACAGTAGCTGGTCGTTTTTAAATAAGCTTCTATTTAAAAACGATCATTAAGTGATATTTTTATTATTAGCCTATATTGCCTCATTATTGGGCAAAGGGGTAATTTTTGGGCTGATTTCGATGCCAGTACATACGCATTCAGAAAAAAACCTTTTAGGTATGGACCGCAGCAGGTCAAGCTGCCCCAAACTGTCAGATATTCCCAATCAATCTTGAGCTTTAATACTTTAGAGATAAAGTAGAAAATCTAATGAGGAAATCTGGCTGGTCGTAGTAGCTTGTTGTGCTGTCGTCTGTACCTAAATGCATCTGAAAAAACAGAATAGAATAAAATACTCTTTATTTTGTACGCCATAAAGATTACAAAACATTAATATAAAGATTTTATAAAGGTGACACAATGGGCGGTCTTATCGCTAAGAGCGATTTTTTACAGACAACCAACCAACTAAGCGTATTATAACGTATGTGTAATATAATATTGTATTTGGTGTATTGGAATCAACTGCAAAGTAATGTTCTTTTCACAAAGTCAACAAGCATGGTCTGCGTTTGTTGTGCAGATGGACTTAAAATGTAAATTCTTACTAATATTATAAATCGGAAAGTGAGTTTGTTTGTTTGTTTGTTCCATTTTCACGCCGTAACTACTGAGTCGATTGCTTTGAAATTTTGCAGACGTAAAGTTATTTTTAATCCCGGAAAAAATATCCCATGTGAAAATCAAAAAAAGTGCGATATAACCGAATTCCACGCGGGTGAAGCCGCGGGCGGAAAGCTAGTAGGTATTTATATGTCCAAATTCTTTTCTTGCATCACCAATAAGCACTTTATCAAACTGCATCTAGATGGTTTGACTGAAACAGGCGGAAAATCCAAGTATTACAGCACATAATATGCGGAATTCTTCACAAATTACGTTAAAATCTTACCGACCAATTAACACAAAACCCTTGTGGCGTAAATACCTTTCTATCATTTTACAGACTCCATAAATTCTATTCATCATCATCATCAGCCTCTACTCATCCAGTGCTGGACATAGTTCTCCTTCATGGCACGCCAACAAGCTCGATCCTGAGCAGTTCTCCGCCAGCCACTACCAGCCACCTTTTTGATATCGTCGCTCCATCTCGCCCAATGCCGTCCTACGCTACGTTTGCCGAGACGCGGTCTCGTCAAAATTCTATTTTAATCCTTCAATTACACACACAAATATCAATTTCATATAATTTGAAAGAAACGGGGAAAATTAAATTATATTTTGCTTTCACTTGACGCGTGTCTTTCTGACAGTGTTAGATGATGGCTGTGATGCAGCCCGATTTTACTTAACTCGTAGGTAACTCGAGCGGAAAAATAAAGGCGCGAGTCATTTATCTCTCGAGGCGCTACTTGAATTAGATAAATATATACTAAAGTCACTGTCACTGTGTTGACAGCCTCCGTGGCGTAGCGGTAGCGGACGCGGCCGATGCGCAAGGTGGCGCGGTTTCGATCCCCGCACAATGCAAGTATTTGTATGCATGAATATGAATATTTGCACTGGTCTGATCGTGCCTCGGAAAGCACGTTATGCCGTTGGTCCCGGTTGCCATACGAACATCTATTGGCAGCCGTTACGGGTTGTTGGAGCCCTCAAAAGTCCAACAATTGGTCTAACTGCAATGCTGCGACGTCGCCTTCGGGTTGTGGAGGTCAGACGGCAGTCGCTTCACGGAAAATGTCGAAGTTTAGCCATATCAGCAGTTGGACTGGTAAAGCGGACCCCAGACTCCAAAGCTGAAAAGGCTTCGGATGCGACTGGGATTAACGCTATGATGATGATATTATAGTCACTGTCACTATAGTTAACTGTCTTTTCTTCATAGAATAGAATACTCTTTATTATGTACACCTTACAGACTACAGAACATAAATAAAAAGATTTTACAACCGGTGACACAATCAACGGTGATCTTTTACAGACAACTTTTGGATGGAATACTAAGGGGAAGGAGAGAGAAATAATGTAGGTAGTCTAAAGATAACTATTTACATAGATTATACAATAAATATACTGTGCATCATCATTGGCGTGCCCTTGGACCCTACTATGACGTATTAAATTCATCATCAAACCTTTGTGAAAAAGATATACCGCTATTCATCCTGCATAGCTCCATCATTGTTAGACACTGGAACTATGATGGTTTTAAAACGTCATTGTAACTCCACTTATCCCATTTTATTTGGGGTTGACGCAATATGTCTTTATAAATATTTATTCTACAAAATAAATGCTTAGATAGGTTTTGAACCATGGATATTTCCAGTAATAAACCATCCAAATACTGTGATGTATAGTCACAGAGTTTTAATAAGAGTAAAGATATATATTCTGTGTGTTAGAGCGGTCACTTGATAACGTATAATTTGTTATTTATTATCGGCATCCTATAATCATTATTTATCAGATTGACAGTGGAATGTCATAAGGGGAATACTCTCTTTACAATGTCCAACAAGGCTGAATATATGGGGTCACTGACTTAAACCTTAAAGTACCAACATTTTAGGTAATTAATTCGGTAATAAAACAGATTCGCTAGGCTAGCTTTAATACAGCATTTATAAGTTGGCCATGATGATGATGATGATGATTATAAGTTGGCCGTGACTTACAAGTTGTAGGTCGTAGCTTCGAAACCCGTCAGGCGCATTACTTTGTGGAAATTATTTCATCACCGGTTTCAAAACGGTGAAGGAAAGCATGTCCTAGAGCCAAAAAATTCGAAGACATGTGACATCTACCAACCCGCACTGGGCCAGCGTGGTACAATAAGGCCCACTCCCTCTCACCGAGAGGAGGCCTATGTCCCAACAGTGGGAACATTATAGGTTCATTATGTATGTATGTATAACATTGACGACCATATTATCTGCAATATTGTATCTATTGATTATGTAGCGGCAACTACTGACGCCACATACGAACTAAGTATTATACTGACGTAACTCGCGCGAGTTAACTGTGCACCTGGCACTGTGACGGCATTCGGACGGTACCGTTTGCAAAATTTAAAAAAATATAAATTAGAATAGAATAGAATTCTCTTTATAATGTACACCATATACATTACAGAACATAAATTACATTTTTTTTATGTTAATAAAACGTCGTTTTGACGATAAAGCGTCATAATAGTAGGTCATTTTACTCATGACATTTTGTACATGACATAATGATGGTGCAACCAACAAACTTCACTTACGCGTCAAAATTGTAGTTTTTTGGTGGTAGGCCATAACATCGGCTGCCGGCAGAAGTTACCACCCACCAGACAAAGTCTTGCCGCCAAGCGATTCGTCGTGTTCCGACATGATGTCTGGTGAAGCCGCACGCAGGACAGCTCTGAGCAGTTGTGTTACGATGTGTTGCGGGTACTCCAGATCAATCTCCCTCTAGCGCAGCATCGTTTGGTCGTGTTGGTCTTGGGTTTAATTAACATTGTATCACCTCGCTCAACCTTCATTCTTCCTATTCCTAAGTTTTTTAAGTGATTAGGATTAATAAACTAGTGCGCTTTACCATCAACGATTGCATCACTGCTTACCATCAGGCGGGATTGCAGTCAAGCACTAGTTTATAATTATTAAAAAAAAACAAACATAATGAAAACAAAACTCAACAAAGCAAAAACTGCACAGAAACAGTAATAACAACAGGGGATTTAAACTGCATTTGGACAATTGTAACAAACATGCTATCGCTTCGGAGCGCGAATGCGGCCGCCGCGCGGGGAAGCGGGCGAGGGGTTGCATACCAGCGAGGTGCACAGCTAATTCGCACGAGTTGTACAACTTTATAACATCGAACATAAACATATCATCTGTTGGGCAAGTGCCCTCCAGACACGACACCCGTCTAGTCGGAGAATACTTCCTTTTCTATTGTGGATGAGAAATCTTAACACGCTGTTTCTCATACCTACATTTTGGTGACCCCGATGTGAACATTTTCTTTTTACTACGATTTCGATTTTCCGCTTAGATTTTCCTGAAAATATCGACCGTTTTAAATGATACGTTTTTTTTTTTTTAAATACAACCTATAGATATTACAAATACACGTGTCAAAAAAGTGTCACCTTTGAAAACAAACTATTAGTAAAACGTCCAATAAAAGACGACTGTTAGACTGTTTAAATTAATGACGTAGACACGGATTATACCAAAACAACTATGTAAGGCATAAGCTTTGTCTATTAACTTTATAAATGTCGTCGATTATTCATTTCCCGGCATCAAAAGGTATCAAAGAAAATCATGACGTCAAACACAGATAATGTTTGACGTCAATATGATGTCATAATCTGTAAACAATCATGTTTCCCCGCAATGACGTATTATATTATAGTAATGAATAGTTTTTTGGTAGGCCATAACATCGGCTGCCGGCAGAAGTTACCACCCACCAGTTCCAGTCCACTCAAAGTCTTAACGCCAAGAGATTCGTCGTGTTTCGGCATGATGTCTGGTGAAGCCGTACGGAGGATGGGTCTGAGCATTTGTGTTGCGATGTGGGCCGGGTAAGATGCGCCAAACGTTGTTTTGTCGGGAGTTTGGTCGTGGATCTTCTCCAGATCAATCTCCCTCTGGCGTATCATCGTTGGTCGTGTTGTTAGGTTTAACATTGCATCACCTCGTTCAACTGCCGTCTCCCTTCCTATTCACTAAGTTTTTTTTTTAAATAATATGCTCTCAATAAACTAGCACGCTGTACTATCAACGATTGCATCGCTGCTTATATCATCAGGAGGGATTGAAGTCAAGCACTAGTTATAAAAACAACACGCTATATAAGTAGGTACCTATTTACAATATAAGATTTTTATCCCTTTTCTCTTGGTAATTTTTTCAGATTCAGATACGAGTGCGGTACTTCTGAACAGACCATATGCTGGTGTATTCTAACTGTCCCTTCAAGATCAGAGGGGCAAAGAATGTTCAAAGTATGGATAATACCTCTAATTTCCTACATTTTTATATTAATGGCGATTCCCTGGTTCACAAACTAAACTAAATTTAGTTTTTTTTGTGGGACAAAACCCGCCACACTGTTCCCAACCCACTGCAACTCCTGAAAGCCAGAATCAACAGTGGAGACCGCCAGAAAAACGCCGAGCAATGAAGCTCAACAAGTCCCGGAGAAACGATTCAACTGTCTTGGGTCCCGCAACGAAATTAATCAGAAAAGAATAGCGGAGGAGTAAGAAAAAAGATATTTTTTCCACTTCCCTCCATAATAAGCAGGAGACAGAACAGAACTAGGCCAATCGGCACAAAGGGACATTATTGCAACTGGGAGAAGCCCAGATTGCCAAGCACCACGGAATAATATTTGATTAAGTTAATGGGTCCTAAGTAGGTATTTGCTGTTACAATTGATTCCAATAATAGGTATGGCAAAAGCGCCTGAACGCACGGAAATTAGTTCTAGTTTCTACAAGGTCCGTATAATAAACAACTCCGGATGTAACTTGTACATTATCCAACATAATATTGCGTTCATTCTGCCAAAGAATACACTCCCACAAGATGTGATGTACGGACTGTTCAAATTCACAGTTCGATGTAGAACACTGACACAAAGGCGAAGGAACAAGTTTAAAAGAAATTTAGTTAAGGTTCAGTACATGTTATTCTTTCTATTTTATATAGAACATGACCGAAGATAAATATTGGTTTAGTCTTATATAATTATTCAGCACCTGACGTAAATTGACGTATTTTTAGACGCCATGTTTTTAATCACGTCTAAACTGTTTATGGAATAAATTAATTTGAGGAGTTTTGGCGGGAAAGTTAAGCTGAGTGTCACGCTCATTTTTCATTGGACTTTTAAATTATTAATAGTGTTGTATACTAAATAATAGTGCGTGATTTATGTAGTAAAAAGTGCATTCAGTTAATAATTCAGAAAGAAAATTGAGATATCGCAGCATAGTAGCCTTATCATGACTTTGGCTCAAACCTCCCTCGTAGACGGTTCACGCGGCAGTCTTTTTTGACATGAATGAGAATTCATTACGTGACATTGGCTAAATGCACAAACCGCGCGAAGCCAACGAAGAAAGAAATAAATATAATAACAATAAATTATATTGACAGGACCAAACTACTATTTGAGCAGAGGTAGCCTAGTGGTATCGACTGCGACTTACAAGTTGCAGTTTCGAACCCCGTCAGACGCTTTATTTTCCGGAAATTATTTCATTACCACTGCCCTCAAAACGGTGAAGAAAAACAGTGTGAGGAAACCGCCATGTCCTAGCAAAAACTTCGAAGACATGTGACACCTCCAACCCGCACTGGGTCGGCGGCGTGGTAGATTACAGCCCACTCCCTCTCATCGAGAGCAGGCCTGTGACCCTACAATGGGAACAATATAGGGGAAACGGTACAGTTATTAGCCCCTATACAGTTATCAGCCATTTCAAATTTGATGGCCAAAAATAAGCAAAAACCTATCAAAACAGTATGTTTAACATTGCATTAATGGCAACACTTTCGTCCTCCGTCAAACAGTTGCAACAAAATTCCGCTAGGTTGAGATAAACCTTTTTGTTGTGTGAAATTTTGGCGGAGGTAAAGCTTAAGTAGTATTCTTTAAGAAAATGCTAAGGTTGCTACTTTTTTTATGGAGTAGGAGTACTAGTGCCGTTATTTAAATTGTATAAAATTATGTCTTTTTATGTGTTATAAACAGCTTTAGGGTGTAAAATAACGTTTTTTCGTTATAACTTCAAAATTTTGTACTGGCCAATAGCTGTCATTATTATTTGAATACTTTATAGTTATTGGCCTCCTATGCCAGTTATTATATTTAAAATAAAATAATTTTCTAAGGTTTTTAATGAATAAATCTTCTTATTTCGTAACGATAAGTGTCATTTTTAATTACTAGAACTTTCGGATCATAAGGAATAGTTAATAGCCTAGGCCAATTACTGTGTAATACGATAAAGTAACTTATAGAAAAAGTAGGCCAATAACTATAGTATTATTTTTTTTTTTGGTTCATCATCATCATCATCATCAGCCTTTACTCATCCACTGCTGGACATAGGCCTCTTTCGTGGCACGCCAACAAGCTCGATCCTGAGCAGTTCTCCGCCAGCCACTACCAGCCACCTTTTTGATGTCGTCGCTCCATCTCGCCCAAAGGCGTCCTACGCTACGTTTGCCGAGACGCGGTCTCCACTCAAGGACTCGTTTACCCCAACGGTTGTCGGTCCTGCGGCATATGTGACCAGCCCATTGCCACTTCAGCTTGCTAATCCTCTCAGCTATGTTTTTTTGGTTACTTAGAATAAATTATTTTCATTTTTATATCAGGTTCATGAGGTAAAAACAATGCTGAAGTTACCCCAATATACGAAAGAGGCCCTTGACGAGTGGCGAGAGGAGGCAAAATGCTGGGACATAACTCCGCTGCCGCGAGAAATCGCTATATGGCGCACAGAGCTCCGGCGGTATCTCATGGCGACATGGAGAGTGCGATTGTCGCAATCCAATGCTGAGCACGCAACAATAGCATTCCCCTCTTTGAGGAGTAGCTAGAGAGGCGCCACGATGCCCTCAGCTTCCGCTTGACGCAGGTCCTCACCGGACACGGATGTTTCAGGAGGTTGTCCTCGTAGTGGCGATCTCTCGCGTCCGAGCCCGGTCCAGGCCATGGTCTGGAGCGAGAGTGCATAGCAGGCCGTCACCTCCTTCTGCAAAGCAGTGATGCTAGCAAAGGCGGAGGCGGAGCATGTCAGGCAGCGGGAATCCCAGCGCCCTCACGCCAGTAGCCACCGCAGGAGACCCCCTGGTCGGGAGGCGACATCGAACTCCCAGCTACCGTAGGCCGGCCTGTGGGCCAGGCCTGTGACCAGGCCTGAGTCGACGGCACGAGTTGCTAGATGATAATGAGCTCCTCAAAAATATTCATGTCATACAAAAGCAGGAAGCTTCCTGATTTTGTATGCCAGAAATGTTTTTTATTAAATGATAATGACTCTGGATCTTTTGAGGATGAAGATAATGAAGATGACGTGTTTTAATTGTTAAAGTCATTGATTTTGTAATTAAAATATGTCTAAAGTTTCAATATATATTTAACTAGCTTTCCGCCCGCGGCTTCGCCCGCGTAGAGTTCGGTTATATTGCGCTTTTTAGATTTCCCTCGGGAACATCAAATTTTTCCGGGATAAAAGGTAGCCTATGTTCTTTCTCAGGGTCTAAAGATTGTCTGTGCCAAATTTCATCAAAATCGGTTGAGAGGTTTAAGCTGGAAAGCGTAACAGACAGACAGACAGACCGACCGACAGACAGAGTTACTTTCACATTTATAATATTAGTATGGATTTACGATGTGGCAAATTACTATACGATCTCATGGCCAATAACTATAATTTTAAGTTTTATGTATTTACTAGCTTTCCGCCCGCGGCTTCGCCCACGTGGAGTTCGGTTATATCGCGCTTTTTAGATTTCCCTCGGGAACATCATATTTTTCCGGGATAAAAGGTAGCCTATGTTCTTTCTCAGGGTCCAAAGATTGTCTGTGCCAAATTTCATCAAAATTGGTTGAGAGGTTTAAGCGGGAAAGCGTAACAGACAGACAGACAGACAGACAGACAGACAGACAGACAGACAGACCGACAGACAGACAGACAGACAGACAGAGTTACTTTCGCATTTATAATATTAGTATGGATGTTAATTTTATTCCTAAAATCTTTAATGGCAATGTATGTGTAATGCCATATTTGATAAGTAAATTTATGTATAATCATATGGCTTAACTTTTATTAATTTCTAACAAGGAATTTAAATTTTATAAAGATTTTAAATTTTAAAGTCGCTTAACTGGCTTACTGTTTGTTTGTATGTTATGTAAACTAATATTTTATCTTCTGTCCTTTTCTTATCGCAATACAAAGACAAAGATGAAAACTAAACTTAAAATTACTTTAGTTTGTCAACAAAGGAAACAGATCAATCATTGACTGTTACTGAGATGTAATTGGGATCAGAGTTTGATCGTTTTTAATTACGGAGATTGACCTTCTGAACACCGTCTATGACACGAACGCCTCAAATTAGGTCACGTACTAGGCCCTAACAGTGTAATAGTACATTTCATTTGAAAATATACTCACCGTCATAGTACACACCGATAACTAATATTAGCCCTTGGTCCGGTCGTGCCTCAGAAAGTAAGTTTAGCCAGTGGGTCCCGGTTGCCATACGAACATCTAATGGCTTCGTTACGGGTTTTTAGAGCCCTCAAAAGTTGAATAATTGATCTAACTGCAATGCTTCGATATCGTCTTCGGATTGGGGTGGTCAGACGGCAGTCATTTCTCGGAAAATATCTAAGTTTAGCCAAAATCAGCAGTAGGACTGGTAAAGCGGACCCCAGACTCTAAAGCTGGAAAAGCTTCGGATGCGACTGGGATTAACGATAAGATGATGATGATTAGTGTAACAGTACATTTTCATTTAAAAATAGTCCATTCCTCACCGTAATAGTAGGTAGTATATAAAAAAAGACAGAAAAGCAAAAACAATATAATTGATGGACGACCATATATCTTAATTTTAGAACACAATTTATCCTTCCTATCACAACAGAAACGCTGATTTACCTCCAAAAGCCGGGAGTATCTCTAAAGGTAAAAACGTCGGGGAGCATAGGATCACTCGTAACTCCGGCCTACTCGAGATATTTCAGTGTCTGTTCGGATTATAACAAGGGTGGGTCAGACACTTGACCGCATTGTAAAATAAAGCCTCGTTTACATTGTAGACTACAGTTTCACAAAACTGTGCTTTATATATGTACTAGCTTTCCGCCCGCGGCTTCGCCCTCGTGGAATTCGGTTATATCGCGCTTTTTAGATTTCCCTCGTAAATATCAAATTTTCCGGGATAAAAAGTAGCCTATGTTCTTTCTCAGGGTCTAAAGATTGTCTGTACCAAATTTGACCAAAATCGGTTGAGAGGTTTAAGCGGGAAAGCGTAACAGACAGACAGATAGACAGACAGAGTTACTTTCGCATTTATAATATTAGTATGGATTTTTTTAAATATTTTTAACTAGTGCTTGGCCGCCATCCCGCCTGATGGTTAGCAGTGATGCAATGTGAGTAAACACAAGGTCCCTCCCTGGTAATAATAATCCCCAAGGATGTCTCTTACAGGCGTTCCGCGGGGGCAGTTCTGAAATTGATCTTTTAAAAGGAAACGTACAGATGGTGATCATCGGAGTGGTTTAAGTGATGTAAAAATCCCAAACTCCTCAACCTCGCTCCCCAGAAGTCCAGTCTTTTGAACGTTCTCCCCAAAAATAAAAAAAAAATAAAAAGTTACCTCTTAGGACGTTATTTGTTAAAATAATTATAAACTAGTGTTTGACTGCAATCCCGCCTGATGGTAAGCAATGATGCAATCGTTGATGGTAAAGCGCGCTTAATTAATAAGCCTATTCACTTAAAAGAACTAAGTGAAGTAGAAGGGAAGACGGCAGTTGAGCGAGGTGATGCAATGTTAAACCCAACAACACGACCAACGATGCTGCGCCAGAGGGTGAGTGATTTGAAGACCCTCCACGACCAAACTCAACATTTGGCGCATCGAACCCGGCACATATCGCAACACAACTGCTTAGACCCATCCTTCGTATGGCTTCACCAGACATCATGCCGGAACAAGACGAATCCCTTTACGACAAGACTTTGGTAGGTGATAACTCCTGCTGGCAGCCGATGCTATGGCCTACTACCGAGAAATTATTTCCTGGATGATGCTTTCACTAATATTATGAACGTAATGTTGGATGTACGTTTGTAACTCTTTCACGCAAGAACTGTTAAGTGGATTTGGATAAAATTTGGCGCACAGGTTGCTTATAACCAGGGTAGTTATAATATATTCTCACGGAGTTGAAATTCATGCGGGCAAAAACTTGAGGGCCAGCTAGTCCTATTATAATAATAAATTATTTATGAGGCCTCACTGTCTGTTACCCTTTTACGCCTTAAAAGTAAAACGGATTGCGATGAAATTTGTTACTCGGGTAGACCATGAGCAGTGTTAGATATCGGATATTTTTTACTTTGGTAGTCCGTTCTCATACAATAATTTTAAACCACAAGAACCGCTACACTTACAAAACAACTTTGAAAAATGTATGAATAAATAGGAATAACTGCAAATTCAAGATTGGTTGAAATGGCATGCTATTTGAATAACATAATAATAATACTTATTAAGTTCTTGAAAATGACCATTCCACGTTATACTGGGATCGGTCTATCATTACTGACAGGACTATTGTTGCAAATAAGCCTGATATAGTAGTGATAGATCGATTAGCGCGCCTCGCAATGATTGTCGATGTTAGCATTCCACATGACGGGAATCTCGTGAAAGCCGAGAAAGAGAAACAAATAAAATATCTCGACTTGGCGCACGAGGTTGTTGACATGTGGAATGTGAACTCGGCTGTCATTGTACCGATTGTCGTATCGGCCAATGGTTTGATAGCCAAGAGCCTCGACCAACATCTATTGAGGCTCTCGTTAGGCAGTTGGATCAAAGGCCTGATTCAAAAGGCAGTACTCCTCGATACGGCCCGCATCGTGAGGAGGTTCCTGTCTCTGGAGCCCTACCCACCGGTAGCTTGGACCCTGCTCCCGCCATCGGTGGAACACTATTTTTTATATTTTTAAATGTTTTTATGTTTTTTATAAATATTTAAAAATGTAAATGAATATGTATATGTAAAAAAATAAACGGAATAATACTTATTACTATCAATAGGAATCATTTTGAAGTATACTGCTAATCCATTGCTCTTTAGAAGTCGAAAAACGTATCTGCTCTACAACGTAAATAACGCAATGAATGTTGTTGAACTGTCAAAATGAAACCCATTGCTATTGGAAGTGTGTTACTCAATTACCTTGCTTATATACCTACATATGCAAGTATTCCACATTACGGTGATACTTGCTAATGTATAACAGCTGACAGGTACATACGTACCTGTCAGTTTTTCAAAGGATGATACTTATCTTGGTATCGATTTATGCCCATAATATCCTTGTATTCGTTTATCGCTCAGTCCTTTATTCATCCACATCACAAATAGAGCGCATAGTTGCAATAATCCGTCTGCACTGGCTTCTGTTGACTGTGTCTATTCATATTTACGGAATAAAATTCTCTATTTACATCTCTCCCATAAATCTAACGATCTCTATGATGATAAATAATATGATATGATGGTGATGGCGTACTGTTTGTTTTTATCAGCATTCAAATGATATATATAGCATATATTATGATTGTTTGCTTTATACAACGTTATTTTTTCTTTATACAAAACCTGAGTACAGCTTATTCAGAATAAGCAACTGAATCGATTCCATCCATTCCATATTTAAACCATGTTATATTTTCCCAAATATATTTAAAACATGTTGCAGTGTGGTTACCGAGCACACGATACAGTTCATAGCAGATCATAGTGTCCTAGGGTCCCCGCCGCGCCGCGCCGTTGTAGGCATGAGCGGGCGAGCAGCGCGTTGACCATAATATTTTTGTTGGGACAACCAGGTAAAATAACAAGCTCATAATTATCTGATTTTTCATTATAGCTTTTTGAAATTTCGTACATAAATATTCTTTACATAAAAATATTGGACACGTATTTCGGGTTTTGTATATATGTTGTATTTGAACTATCACTCTCAAATATTTGACCGACTTTTAGACGGATGGTAGAGAATGGTTCAATCGATCGATTTTGCAATATCTTACCATCACAAATTACGTGAAAGCTTAGAGTGAGCTGTTAATAGTGTTAGTAGTTATATGACAGCCAGTGGGCTGCCATTATAACTTAAGTTATGTTGTTTAACAACTTAAGTTAGTGTGCCACTGCACACTAACTTAAGTTGTTACGGTGAGATAATTAAAGAATCGCTTTGCAGTACCTTCCTTTGAAAGTAAGGTTACCTCTGATTGTGCATCACTTTCAAAATCACGATGTCATGACTGCTATAACCATTATAGTGATCTTTGTTTTCATCTCAATAAAGTTGTTATTACGTTGTACCTTTCAGAAATGATTGTGAAAAGACTGTAGTTCATTAATTTGTCATAGAAAAATAAAACATGTCAATGTTTCGCCACTAAAGCATTTTTAGAGAATTTAACACCCTTGGTTGTATCGACGACAGCACACGAAGCTATTACAATATGTCAGATTTCTTTATTAGATTTTCTACTTTATCTCTAAAGCGTTAAGGCTCAAGGTTGATTGGGAATTTTTGACAGCTTAGGATAACTAGACGTGTTGTTGTCCGTACAAAAAATGTTCACTTGTTTCCCTCCTTCGTTTATTTCGGTTTAACCCGGTTAAAAGACTCCACTGGGCTAAGGGTACACCGTGGGGTGTGTTTTTGAGGTCAAGGGGTGTAAGTAATATGTTATGACGCCATTTGGGCTCGTCATCTTGATCGATTGTTTAATAATCCTGTGCTTCACTAATGGTTCGAAATTGTTTAGGTTTTACGCGGGTGTGATGGACGGACAGAAAGGAAAACGTGACGAAATTAAATGTAAGGGGAGACTTTGAATGAAAACTCTTTTTGGAACAATTAACCATATCAATAAATAGGTTTAAAATTATTTGTTTATCATCATTGTTGGGGATTCTCGATGGTATAAATGAAATAGCGGACTGTAGAAATAGGTGCTTGTAATTATATTAGGGCAGTAATTAGAACGCGCGCTTGATCCGTGGATTTTTTGGCGAGTGCCGCGCTAGAGGCGGCCACCATCGAAACCGATCCCTCGTCCCCCGGTCCACGCTCGCCGCTGTCGTCCTCCTGTGGTCGTACGGTCCGGCAGCGGTGCTACGGTTTGTCTCCAACAATCATCATCATCATTTCAGCCGAAAGACGTCCACCGTCGTCCTTTGTTTTTGTTTGGTTACTTGGTTGATTGCTGGACAAAGACCTCCAGACCGGTCCCGACTGCCTGCCACGACAGTCACCAGGTCGTTGGCCCACGCTGCGTCTTTCTGTGCGTGGTCGCCACTCGAGAACCCTATACCCCTATATATGTTTATATCCCTTCATAAAATTAAAAGAGAATCAGTGGAGTTTCTTGCTCGTTATTCTCGATGAGCCTACTATGCTTTGCAATGGTCCAATAACTTCATCTTTTTGACTGAACGACTTCTTGAAACTTTATAAGCAAGTGGTTCATTTGGAAGAGTGCTTTGAGTATCTCGTTTGGAGTTTCAAGTCCTCATTTGGCTCACAGTAGTGGCCCGGTGGTATCGGCTCTGACTTACGACTTATGTGCTTGGCTTACTTACTTGACTTATGTCCTAATCCGCTATTTTTATAAATATGTCATTCCAATACGATTCCATTGACATTGTGCGAAAAGTTCGTAATCTGCTAAATTCATAATCGATCAATTATCAGTCAGTCGTCTCGATGATGATGATGTTCCCAACCGATTTCGGCCACGACAACCACTTCGACTCATTTCGATTCATTTGGCGCTCATGCGCCCGAAGATGGCTTATGTAGCCTTTCTTGGCGGCGAAACTTTGTGCACACTTAGGGCACGTAACTACGCCGTCGACGTAGTTATATGTGATGGCAGCAGGTGGGCGGGCCTTTAATTGGTTGCGATTGGCATCGAGGTCATTTTGCGCTGCTTCTCAAACTCGCGTACTTGTCCGTACACCATTCTGCGCCATTCTGACCGCTTTGCTACCAAACGCTCTCATTCAGAGGGTTCTATATTGCATCTCTTCATGCGTCGTTTTAAGACATCCTTAAACCGGAGGAGTTGTCCGCCATGCTTTCGCTTGCCCTCCTCCAGCTTAGAGAAGAAGATACGCTTCGTCACTCTTTCGTCCGCCAAACGTGATACGTGTCCGCACCACCAAAGCTGTCGACGCATTAAATAAGCCCCAATGCCACCAACATTGGCTCATCGCAGGACTTTGGTATTTCGCACTCTGTCAGACCATTTGATCTTGATAATGGATCGGAGACATTTAAGGTGAAAACGATCTAGAGTACGTATGTGGTGGCGGTATACACACCACGTTTCAGCGGAATATAGAAGGTTTGGCAGCACAATTGCCATATATACGGATATTTTCGTAGCTGGCTTAAGGTCATGTGAGCAGAAGACCTTGGAACACAACTTGCCAAATGCTGCAGCTGCAGCTCCGACCCTGCTGTTGATCTCAGCATCAGTCGTCTGAAAATGGCGATAGAATAACATTGCCGTATTGACATTATTATAAAACCCGTTAGTAGTAATGATTTTCTAAAAAGTACTACTCAATTTGAACATTGATTAATATGGTGTGGAGTGTCACTGATTCGCTACTGGAAAGTCATAATAACGCCATTTTGTTAGTAGATTAAGAAATCTGTTAAAATTTATCACTATGAGATCACTGATCCATCATTCTGACACTATTGTAATAGCAGATTAGGGCATCAGGTCGTTTGATCCGAACCCCAGCCAGGTGCTTTACTTTGTGGCGAAGAAAAACATCGTCAGAAAACTGACATATCATAGAACTAAAAATTCGAAGTCATTGTGACATCCACCAAACCCAAACTTGGACACGCCCATGTTTTGGATTACAGGATGAGGGCTGTGTCCTATTAAAAGGACCCTTGTACTAGGACACAGACCTCCCCATCAAAGGCTCAATATAGGCTGATTATGTTAGTTGTATGAAAAAGGAATATAAAGTTACTTTTCATGAAATCAAAGCAACATCACACGCACTAGATTATATCGTAAACGTAATTTTATGTATGAAATTCTGGTATTAATAATATTTAGCCTTGGTTTTAGTTTTCTTTTGGCTTGTAACAAATGCGAAGGTGATTTGCTTATTAACTTATTATTATTTGACCTGTTTTCAAGGCCACGTAGTGGTAAGCAACAAGTGAGGATCATAGATTTTATTATACTTTTCGCTGCATTAGGAATTTTGCCTGTACCGAGGGACGAACATTTAAAATAAAAACACAAACAGCCAAACTCGGAACAACTATATTATGTAAGTCTTTTAGAATTGACCTGGGACTTGGTTACAATTTTAAGTTTCAAGTTTTCTAAAGGGCCTTGAAATTAAAAATTGCAAAAATGAAACTTAACGGTGTGTGAAACTTAAATGTGTTCGATAACTTCTGGAAATCATTGCCTTTTTTTTTTGTTGGGA
>JADWQK010000001.1:0-153120 GCA_017933935.1 Sesamia nonagrioides
AACCCTGTCCGACCCGTAAGGATAATAAAGGTTAGGTTACACACATGGCCAAATAAAATATTAAATTTTACATAATCATCATAGTAACAATACTAATGAATTTTGAAAGAATCTTTTTTTTTCACGAATTAATTCCAACTTCCCCAAAATTTGGTAATTTTTAAAAAGTGACAACACCATTTGTGGCAGAGCGAATAGCGATGTGACCACTTGCCGCATGCCCTGCCCCCCGTCCCCTGCGGATGTACACCTAACGTGTTGTCAACCGCACATGCATTAAGTTACCTCGCTTTTTCGAAATAATATTTATTTTTTAGGGGGATTTTTTTTTAATTTAGACCGGCTTTGTAGGCGTTATTATAATCAGTTATCGATACCTAACAATACCTTCACGGATCGGACAGGGTTTTCTTTACATATTGTATAATGTTAAACCAAATTTCACAATAAGGAGGAAAAAAAACTGACTTAGCTTATGGCGCATCAGCCACTACAGCTGCTAGATCCTTTAGGAACGGTTCTATTTGACTTTCCAAAGACAATATATGTCCAGTATTGCAGTTGTCACTACCAATAAATGTTACTACTAAAGGTAGTTTGTTCATTTGTATTACCTGTAAAAAAAAGTTAAAAGGAGCTTCTAAATGAAACAGCAATAATGTTATTATGATAATAGATGTGGCCAGGTGTCTTTTGAATCAACTTAACAACATAATATTAAATACTAGCTTTCCGCCCGCGGCTTCGCCCGCGTAAATTTCGGTTATATCGCGCTTTTTAGATTTCCCTCGGGAACATCAAATTTTTCCGGGATAAAAGGTAGCCTATGTCCTTTCTCGGGGTCTAAAGATTGTGTGCTTTCCGCCCGCGTCTTCGTCCGCGTGATGTTCGGTTATATCGCGCTTTTTAGATTTCCCTCGGGAATATCAAATTTTTCCGGGATAAAAGGTAGCCTATGTTCTTTCTCAGGGTCTAAAGATTGTCTGTGCCAAATTTTATCAAAATCGGTTGAGAGGTTTAAGCGGGAAAGCGTAACAGACAGACAGACAGACAGACAGACAGACAGACAGACAGACAGACAGACAGACAGACAGACAGACAGACAGACAGACAGAGTTACTTTCGAATTTATAATATTAGTATGGATTTAAGTGGATGAAGTTGGGGGAAGAAGCTGGTTGTTTATAAATGACTCATTGGACTTTACAAAATGGGCATGGGCTTCACATGTCATAAAGACCAATGAGTTTGACTATCATTGTAGAAGAGGGACCCATTTGCACTTGAAGACACTAACCTAATTTGCTAGAAGCTCAAGATCAGTTCCAGGGGATTACAATCAAATAAACATTATAATCAAGTTAAGAAGGTATTGCGTACGCACTCACCTGATAACTAGAGTACATAGATATTATTGTTTTGTTCCTTCCAAGGCCGAGTTTACTTGCTTGGTCAGTAGCCATACCGAATGTGGATATGAAGTTAGACTTTAGAACTAACTGTGGAGCCCTCTCCGTGACTGCCCGAACTAAAGGCACGCCATCACGATCGGTTATTAAGATACAGTGAAGCCCATTCACTCTAAAAATAATGAAATACAATAATCCAGTCACTTTTCATAAATATTTTACAAACTATGAGCAAAAATAGCTAAACATACTTCTCCAATAAATGGTTTAGATATTTTCTTAGGTCGTCAACCATTTTATTAAGATTAACAATTATAAATTATCATCAAACAATCCCAAATAATCCCAATATTTTTTCCCCTTTATTTTTCAATAGATAACTGATTCATGTCAGCCCAAGCTGTCAGCATAGATGGCTGTCAGTGTCAAGTTGTCATTTTGTCAACTGAGTAGTATTCTTCTTTTCCCATAAGGAAAGGCAACGGTACAAAGCCATAGAGCCTGATCTTGAGTAAGTTTTTGTCTTGAGTAACTTTATAAATCCTAACTTAACCTAACCTAAACCTATGTCCTTTCGCTTCCCGCGTAAACCGCCACTAGGAAGAAGGATTGGGACAAAGTCATGATGTGGCCACTATGCTGCAATATTTAAATGTTCTTTATGAATACTAGAGGGCCTTCCCGGCCCTCGTGGCGTCCGCTCCCCAGACCCCCCCAACCACCCCCGCCTGGCATGACAAGGATCCCCGTTTCCGTCCTACCACGGCCCAAAAGGCGGCCCCGTCCCCTCCTGGCCCTGCACCTATGGCTGCAGCAACAACCCCCTCTGACCGTCACCCCCTCCCTCGACCCCAATGTCAGGAAACGGTCCCACAGATGCTTTTAATATCATCTCGGGGACCTTCCTTATTTTTATGTCGCCTCGCGCCAGACAGATGGCAAATGACTTAAAAGTCGCTATGGCAGCTGGCACTCTGCAAGCCATTATTAACATCTACAATGCGTACCCAGAAATTACGCACGCCCTTTCCTCCCTTGCATCCAATAAGTAACTTATGGATAATACGGCCAAACAGAGGACCAAGCCCCGATCCCTCAAGCTGGCTCACTTCAATGCCGACGGCATTAGAGATCAGAAGTTCGAGATCTCAACCTTCCTTAGAAAGCACCAGATAGACATCTTCCTCGCTCAAGAGACCTTTCTCAAGCCTAGTCACCGCACACCCCTAATTGCTAACTACCGTGTAGTTCGCAACGACAGGCTGCGGTGCCACACAGGCGGTACCCTTATTTATTTCAAAAGGGCTCTTCATTGCATCCCAATGGACCCCCCACCCCTCTCACGACTCGAAGTTTTAATATGCTGTCTCGGCATGACAGGCCACCAACCTATTACTATAGTGTCGGCCTATCTCCCACCCATCTCCGCTGCAGAGGATCATCAACTCTTAGCAGACGACATTGCCCTACTTCTTGGGTTGAGTGACTCTGTTATAATAGCGGGCAACCTCAATGCCAAACACACAGCCTGGAATAGCACCAGGATCAATTCCAGAGGCAGACTCCTGTTTGACCTCTCCACCCACTTAAACTTCGATGTCGTGGGCCCCATGACCGCCACTCACTTCCTCTATGAACCCGACCATACCCCAGACGTCCTCGACGTAGCGCTCCTAAAGAACGTCAACCTACGGTTAGACTCTATAGAAGCGCTATCAGAGCTTTCGTCTGACCATCGCCCAGTCATCATTCGACTGGTTCCCCGTACTGGCCTCTCTGACCCAGGTCAAGTACCCCTGACGAAAGTGGTAATGGACTGGAGGAAAGTAAGCGATCGGCTGAAATCCACCACATCCCGCCACTTGGACTCCATACCTGCACGCCTCGACTCTATCGCTGACACGACAGCCGCGATCGACTCGTTCACGGATCACGTACAGTCAGTCCTGAACGAATGTTCAAGGGAGGTTACAGTGACAGAAGACTGTCGCTGGAAACTCCCTGCTGACTTGCGTGAACTGTTGACCGAGAAGAACGCGGCGGTCTGTGCCTACAGAAACTTCCCCTGCGCGGCTAACAAAACCCATATGCGCTATTTACAGAGAACTGTAAAAAGATGCATATCGGAGTGGCGTGAGGTTGGCTGGGATAAGATGCTGGATGAGCTAGAGCCCACGCATCAAGCCTTCTGGAACCTTCAGAGGAAACTAAAATCCAATGAAGTTGTGACCATGCCTCCCCTAGTTCGTCCTGACAATTCCATCGCCTTCGATGACGATGACAAGGCTGAATGCCTCGCCTCCAGCCTGGAAGCCCAGTGTGGGAGCACTGGGCTTCCAGGCAGGAGGCCTCCTACCAGTAGACCAAGCTCATCTCCTTGAGATTGACGCTGAAGTCAAACGTAGAACCTCCCTCCCACCCGTTGACGACCCTGAAGATCCCCTGCCTCCCATCACCCTTGATGAAGTGCAGGACATCGTCAAAGGTCTTCAACCCAGGAAAGCGCCCGGTTCTGACGGCATCACCAACAGAGTGGTCCGCCTCTTCCCTGCCCACCTGATCATCCTCTTGACCACCATCCTCAATGGTGCAATGGGGAATAATATTTTCCCACAAACGTGGAAAGAAGCCACAGTAAGCCTAAAGCCGAACCGTCCAGTTACCGTCCCATCAGCTTACTCAAAGTTCTCGGTAAGATTATGAGAGGCTTATATATAAGCGTCTCAGAGCCTACGCCGAGAACAAGGGCCTTATCCCTTTAGAACAATTCGGGTTCCGTACCCAACACTCCTGTCCGCAACAGATCCTACGCATCACTGAACATATTCACGCAGGGTTCCTGCGTGGTATGTATACAGGCGTAGTTTACTTCGATATAGCGAAGGCGTTTGACAAAGTCTGGCACAACGGCTTAATCTATAAGCTGTACCAACTCGGTGTGCCTGATCGTCTCGTCCTCATCTTACGGGACTTTCTGTCAAACCGCACCTTTCGCTATAAAATCGAAGGAGCGCCCTCCTCCCCCCGCCCCATCCGTGCAGGTGTTCCCCAGGGCTCTGTACTAGCCCCACTCATTTTTACGCTCTTCACTAGCGATATCCAGAAAAGCAGTAAGGCTCAACTCGCTCTGTTCGCAGACGACACAGCCATCTACTGCTCGGGACGCAGTCCAGACTGGATTCGCCTCCATCTTCAATCTGCGGTCAACAAGCTCGCTGACTGGTTTATGAAATGGAGGATTGAAGTCAACCCCCTAAAAAGCCAAGCGGTACTCTATAGGAAACCGCGGGTCAGTGTCACCCTTCCACGACCCATCACCTTGGACGGCAAGCCGATCCCTTTGGAGAAGCAAGCCAAGTACCTAGGTGTGATTCTCGATCAAAACCCCAACTTCTCAGAGCTTGCATACGCCCGATTATGACCTACGCTTGTCCAGTTTTCGCACATGCCAAGCCACGTCATATCCATAGGATGCAAGTAGTCCAAAACCGATTCCTCCGTAAAGCCGCAAACGCCCCTTGGTTCGTTCGAAATGAGATCCTCCATCTTGATCTCAAAATCCCCACCATCCAGCAGTTCATGAAACGCCTTTCCAAGCGTTTCTTTGACACTGCTGCCAAGCACCGCAATCCTCTTATAGCAGCGGTTGTCAATTACACTCCCTCCACCATCTCCCGACTTCGCCGCCCTCGGCATGCCCTCACAGACCCCCGATGACCCCATTACCCTCCTCCAAGAGGCCAATAGGGCCACCAGCACATTACACAAAAACAGACCGACCTACCGACCTCGCCGCCGAGGTCCATCGCGACGCGCTCCACGTAGTAATCCCCTCCCCCGTCCCTTGTCCGATGAAGGCCAGCCCGCGTCGCAGCTGAGCCAGTAATATCATAATATCCCAACAATGACCTCTGAGTTTGTTTCGGCGTTTCTTCTCAGAGCTAGTACTAGGAAACGTCGTGGTCATCAAACCATTAAGAATACATTCAATCCAGCCGTCCCTTGCTGTCCTCTCTAGCGACGCCCTAAGCCGAGGTTTCGTACCCCACAGGGGGTGCCCTTAGCGTGTAGTCGCTTAGCTTTTAGTAGCCCTGGCTGGAGGCTTTAAATTCACTTAAGGCATCCACAGGAAAGTCCGGTTAAGTAGTTACGGCCTCTAATGGCCACCTACGAGATGCCAAAACAAAAAAAAAATAAAAAAAAATGCAATACTTTTCATTGGTAAAAACACGCTAAAAAACTTATATTAATAAATATGTATGATTTATTATACATATTTAAAATATTTAAAAATAAACTCATGGACTTTCTAATAAAAAAGGCTTACTATTCTCTTACTGACTTTCTAGATGATAAGAATTGCCAATTTATACACTAAGGTTTTTGTAAGTAAATTCGTTGACCAGTTTTGATATACCTATAAAATGTTTAATTTTCCAAAATTCATAATATTTATTTTTGTTTTTGTATTTTTTAATGGTTCTATCTCAGTTGTTAAAATTATTATTATTAATGACTTTGCTTTTTTTCTTTTTTGTGATGTGATTGAACAATTTTAATGTAATTATTATTTCAATAAGTAAATTTTTATTATTTTTAATATTTGCATGCCTTGTCAAATGGCAAACATGTAGAGCCAATTTATATTTGTCATCCTACATATACAAATAATAATTTCTGTATGTACACACATGTATATGCAAATAAATAAATATATTATAATGTTCTTTTTGTTTTACTCAATGTATTTAAACACCAGACCATAGATTTGTGTTTTCATTAAAACTAGTTTTGCCAAAGAATTTGTATCTAGTAAGTACAAAATAATGTGCTAGTATCAAAATAATTTCAGTCACATTAACAGGTTGCTTTGCTTTGCTATATATGCACGACCGCAGTGCCCTCATTTATTTTTCGACTTTATAGACACACTGTAAATCTGTTGACGTGAAGACATTTATGTTGGGCAACATTAAATTGCTGGCAGTCAAGTGGCAGCAGACAGAAAAATATTTTCATTTGTCTATAGCCAAAATGGCAGAATGGGATTGACAAGTCGTGCAATTTTCTTCATTTAGTTTTGGGTGCAATAATTAATGCCTTTGTACTTTTTAGGTGTTTTCCGTGTCACTGTAAAAGGCATAAAACCTATATATTGTATTGTGTTAAAATAATTGTGCTTACCACCATTTCATTCGTATGTTGCAATTTCACGAAATATCAAGCTTTGGTATGATAACAAAAGATATAAAAATTCAGCCTTGTCTCGCTATGTTCTCTTTTTCGTCATGCGTGTGCCGTCGGGATTAACATAGTATGAATGGTCACTGCCGCGAAGACTCGGGTATGTATACGTAACTGTCCAGAATCGTGATTTTCGGGATTGTGACGTCACAAAATAGACAAGACGTTATTTACAGTGCAAATTAGGTAATAAAATGTTTTATTGTTTTCACCGGTGAGTAGCAAAATATTTGTGGTGCTCCCGTGAGGAGAGAATTCGCGGCGAAGCGGTGGGCTTGCGCTAGGATGGGCGGCGATGTCTGCCCCCTCTGAGAGCGCTGCGAGCCCTGCACCGTGCGCATGCACCAATATATCGCTTATGCAATTGTTCCATGAGCTCAAACAGAAGTTTCCCGGAGTACCTGATCATGTTGTGTCAAACACGATCGAACTATACTGTCACGATAAACAAGCCTGCGAGAAGCACCTCCACAGTGAAGTCAAGGCCTCCCTAACGCACGCCTACCATGCCTCCTCGTCGGCAGCCGCTCGCCAGCTCAATGAAGTCAGGCTCAATCTGCCCATCAAGTGCCGCAACCAGCCCATAGTGAAGCATGAAGCTGTGAAGTCTACAGCACTCAAATCTGTCACTTGTGATGAGCCACAGAAGGCAATATTGAGCTCTGTTACTGAAACACCTGAAGAACCAATCAAATTGAGCACAGATGACAATCAAAATATTGTTGAAACTAGTAATGAGGATAAAATAAAAAACAACAACAACAACTTGTCACCTGTCACTATAATAAACATTGACAACTGTTTTGTAAAGTACAGTGCTGAGTCTCCTAGTGACTTGGAACTAACTAATGAGAACTTGAAGGAAGATAATATTGAACCATCAAGAGAGAGTAAAGTTATTTCTCCACCACAAGAACAAAAGGAACTTGAACAACCAGAGAGTACCAACTACAGGATTCACAAGAGTCATAAAATTAAAAACAACTTACCTGAAAGATTAGAAAAGGGGAAGGAGAAGAAAACTATTAAGAAGGAAGAGCCACAATTCAAACAAGTAAGCCCACAGGAAAAGCCAAAACGGCCAAACACATTAGATTTCATTAAACCAATTCCAGATATTGCATTTAAACAGACAATAAGGGAACCAGAGGCTGATACTTGTAGGACTGTGTCACCCGCTCCAACCCTGTTGAAAGAGCCTACAAAAGAGTCCAAAACTAATACATCTTTCAGGCCAGAAAGGGGTTATCCCTTGAATTTGTCAGTAAATGTCAATTGTCATATGGACTTGAGCCGTGCTTATGGTGATCCTTGGCTAGAAGATTATGATAGTCCTAGAGCTATAACCTCTGTGAATTTAACTGTTTGTACGCCAACTTCAAATATGGCTAGTCCTGTAAGAGATACAAGGGAAGAGGAGGGTGGCTTTGAAGGCCATGTGACTGTAACTGTGAGCCCCAGCACTACACGGCCGACGCGGCGTAGAGCGCCGCCCCCTCCCACGCATCCTTCCCGGATCGAGTCCCCGAGACCGTCAAGAGCAGCCCCTGAACCTCCTGGATCAAATACCGTTGGTGAGTTTATTGTATTATTTATATACATCTTTTGCCATTCACTAAAATCAGGTTTTAATGCTGTGGCTGATGCAGATAAGTAAAGTTGAAAGCTTTAATTTTAATTATTCACTGTTGTTTACTTCTCAGAATAAGACCAGACATTATGTATTTGATGAACAATCAGTATAAAGCCAATGTTATCCTCAATCTGTCTCATACCATAGGATTTGATTTGCAGTATATCTAAATAATTATTAGATTTTATATCCAGATTATGTTTAGATTAGTAAATATTTAAATTAGGTCTGGTTTAATCCAGATATTTTATTTACAAATGAAAATTATAATATATGATTCACAAAAAAGTGATAACCACTCTTAAGCTGTAATACATAATACAATAATAATCTAATCAAACCATATACTTTAATGCCTACTTTGGTAGAAGGCATACATTCATGGATGTATATTAGTGGATACTGCACCATTAAGTTGTCGCAATGAGAGCAATAAACAAGTATTAAATCGCAAAAGATCAACTTCCCCAAGAACATGAGGATGAAGTAAGTGTTAAGCAGTAAGGAGGTAGCTTTTGTGTGAAAGATAGGATAAATCACTTATAATACTAATACTATGCTATAGTTAACTTTAAATCTAATCCTGGTTGTTATGATCGAAACTTGAAAGATTTGTGATGATATTTTACACAACTTTTTCATTTTTATACATGTTACTCCTACCCAGTCGTGAGCAGAACGCTCAAGAGCACAAGCAAGGCTTAAAAAGCTTGAAAATTGACACTCTGAAGTACAGACTCTGGCTTAGGATGTTGTTCTCCGAGTGTGTAGCTTGGGAGGAGCAGCGCCGTGTCCTCACAAATGAAGTAGGAGGCGACCTGACGCTGCCGGCAGTAGTGCGGAGGATGGTCGGCAGCGCAGAGTCGTGGGACGCGGTGGTGTCCTTCTGCGAGCACGTGATGTCGCAGAAGGAAGCTGCGTAACGGGAGAGGGAAATCTCAAGTCCCTTCCCGGGCCGCAGAAGACGCACCGGGCGCCGAGGAAGGGCGGATAACACCCTCTTTATCCCCCCATGAATGGGTCCAGGGGCGAGGGACATGGTCCTGCAATGACCGTGTCCATATGGACGAGCACACTACGGACATTTAGGGTCATGCATGACCCGCCTGTTGCAGCCATATTGCAAACCATAGGTACAGGATACTAGTGTATTGCTATCTGCTCTTGAACACTTACATACACTATATATTACCTAACTACAATAATAATATATTTATGTTAGAGAAATATCAGTAAAAATAACTAAGTTTGTATAATATGTAAATTGAAGAGTCATTTAAGGAAAAAGACTTATTCCATTCTGTGGCAACCTGCTTTAAGACGAGTTGCTAATTAAAAATTCAAAACATGTACCGCTAGGCCATTACATTGGGGGATTTTATGTATGTGCCTTGGTCTGTCTAATATATTAGAGAGATACCAATATACAGTTATATAGCAGAAGGCCTATTGTCGTCATTAATCTGACGAATTAACGTTGAAATTCCACTCGCAATCTTGTTTCTTCTTGTCAGCTACAATCAATGTCAAAAACTTGTTAAAAATGTAGAGAAATTAAGAGGTATTGTTGACAGATTGGGACTGAGATCAGACTTTTCACATTCTTCACTTGACTGATCACACGTTCATTGTTGACATTCTGTCAAATTCTACTAATTACCCCTCTGGTATCCACGACCTCACATTACTGCATTTTTCAATGACTGCTTTCTGACTGAGACTACGAGAAAGAGCACCGGAGGCCTAGGTGGTATCGGCCGCAACTTAAAAGTTGTAGGTCGTAGGTTCGAACCCCATTAGGCGATTATATTTATTTCAAAATTTGAAACGGTGCAGGAAAACATTGTGAGGAAACCGGCATGTCCTAGCGCCAAAAACTTCGAAGACATGACATCTACCAACCCGCACTGGGCCAGCGTTTTAGATTACGGCACACTCCCTCAACATTATGTACTGCGATAAAATAAATTGAAGCAGGGAATCAATATTTAAGCGTGGCAACAATAGAAAGTCTATGCAATAAACACGCTGTTTATCTCTTGTTTTGACACGAAAGCTCTAAAAGACATTCACTTGCGACAATTTTTACTAGTATAAAACTATAAAAGTAGTAAAAGCGTAGGTGAATCATTTATATACACTTATTGTGCACAAAGTTTGTCGGTAGGTAAAAAATTTCCTGGTTTGTTTGGACACTCTCATTGATAACTGCTTTTTTATTTTTCATTCTACATCAGAAATCTGTATATTTTTGTAATAGAACGATTTCTTTGCTTGTCATGAATTGCAAAATGTACACAACATGCATTCAGTATCTGGATATGCGTGTATTACTTTCAACAGCCAATGAAAACATTATAATTCTAAAAGCTGAAAGCTAAAAGATTGTACGATAAGTAGCAATCCAACACCACTTTAAATTTTCTTTACTCTAACTCTTTTAGATCGTGCCTTAATCGAGCGTCAGAAAGAAAGGCTTAAACGCCTTGCCATGGCGTTTGCACAGGAGAAAGGCCGCTTGACCCAGTTGACGAAGGAGACGCAGATTTTGGCAGGGCCGCCACCGACGATATCGGCGACGCAGCGGCTACGCGACGACGTCGAGCGACTGCGGAACCAGTGTGGAACCCTTGCGAAACGACTGGAGATGTCTGGCCACGGTATGATGATCGTCAGCTATATTACACTGTTCTCTTGGATTCTGAACAGTCTTTTCCAAAAACTTTTAGTTTCGCCCTTTTTTCTTTTCCCTACACGGCAGCTTTTCGTAACTCAGCATTAAGGAACATGATTTTTCAAAGTTTTTTACTTAACATTGAGAGACTGACAAATAATTTAAAAAATAATGTGGACAAATGATGACCGGAAAATCCGCCCTGTGTTGTCCGTTTTCAGAACTTAGTACTGACGACAGCTGGTCAAGCTACCCCAAACTGTCAGATATTCCCAATCAACCTTGAGCCTTAATGCTTTATAGATAAAGTTAAAAATCTAATAAGGAAATCTGACATATTGTAGTAGCTTGATGTGCTGTCGTCTGTACATCAGGAGTAGATTTATTTATTAAATTTATTTTTATCCACCGAACTAAGCCACAAAGATCCATATTAATTTATCCACTGTCACTAAACGTATTTTGCGTTCGCGTTTTTTAGTAAAAGAAAACTGTCAAATTAGAATCTGGTTCTAAAATACGTACTTTAAATACATATCTGTTTTCACAAATAAAACAGGCAGGAAAAATGGAAATACATAGCAGTAAAGTAATCGGCTCGATGATAACGATTGTTTGTTATGCAAGAGTGGGCGGGCCTATCTCAATTTATCCGCACAATACCGTGTATTATCATGGAAGATATTTTAAAAAACTAGTGTTTCAGCTTTATTCACTCTTCTTATGTATATTATATTTTTTACTCAAGGTTTCACACCTTACCTCACTTTCTTTGTAAGTCGCAACTGGGCACAACAAATCATTATGCTCATAGGTAGGGTTCCCAGATCGCAAAGCCGAAATTCCGGACATCGGATGAAATTTCCGGATTTCTTCGCAATCTTGCATGTGCAAAGCGAAACAAATTTTTCAATTTTTTACGCGGGCTCGCCTATATTGATTCATACATTCGTTAGGTACGCAGTTAAAGCACGTCACAACAAATGTGACGTGACTATGATTGTGAACGATGAACAATTAACACGAGCGGAGAAGGGCGAGGAGGGAAAGCGCCACTCCTCCGCCCCGCAGCACTAATGAGACATAAAACTATTTGATTTGTTTAGGTTTTTATTTTTGTTTTTACTTAAATTGTAGAAATTCCATATCCGCATTCCGGACAAAGCACTATATTACCGAACATTTCCCGAAAATTCCGGACTTATGGCAACCCTACTCATAGACACCATGTAGGTTAAGACGGTTGGTGGGTTGGCTGCTAATTAGTGTTTCGTTACTAGGCTTAGATTTGGGGCTAGTAAATCTTGTCTACTTTCAGCTAATATTCAAAGCTCCAACGGCGAGTAATTCAATGAATCGAGATGAGGTACTGAAGCGTTAGTAACGGCTAACTATCTCATTTATCTACCCTTAACAAATTCCAGAGCCAGACGACACCGGGAATTTCTACAGCAACATCTACACGGGTCAGCGACCTTCGTCCTCCTGGCAGTGCCACATGTGCACGTTCAGGAACCACCCGCTCCTCGATAAATGTGAGGAGTGCGACATGCCGCGGATATTCGTAGGTACGTCCCCCCCTAGGACACATGACTCTGGTTTCGGCTCTTTCCGGGATAGAACCCGTCGAGGCGTCGCGGGCGCCGGCTCGATCGACGACATCCCCCATTCACTAACACAGACTCAATCAGCCTAGTGCCAACATGGCCACAGCGCAGGACGCTACGTAGTTCCTCATTTTTGTTTTATTCGGTGCCTATAGTGTTAAAACAGTGCTTGAGTGTATCAATGTTTAAAACTTTATAAACTCGTGTGCGTTTGAAGTGTCCAAACTTGAGGCTAATGTGAAGAGTGCTTAAGACTCACCCAGCATGTTACTGTTGGAATGCAAACTTTATTATTAACATTGAAAATACCAACGACTGTGATGAACTTATTACCCTGTTGGTAATTTCGCATCTCGATTTATATTTTTCTTCCATTATTATAGAATCATATTTGTGTTATTTTTCGTTATTCATTTATACATAGAGCAGAGAATGAAGTGCCTGGCAGCATTGTATATTTTGGACATTTTTTATACATTTTCTGTTCTAGGTATAAGTGAGCAAATATGATCCTCGCATGTGTGTTCGTTCGTCTATTTTTTATATGTGACTGGAATAATATACGACTTATTCTCGTGTAAAATACTGAGAAATCTAATAAGTAAACAAATGTGGACGGTTATCCAACGACTACACACGTGTACTTGATCGACTGTGATTAATACAGTTCGGGGTATTAGTGGATACGATTCAACAAAGCAATTTACGATAATAAACAGATCAAGATGCTTGAACATCAATACATAGTATAAAACAAAGTCGCTTTCGCTGTATGTCCGTATGTATGCTTAGATCTTTAAAACTACGCAACGGATTTTGACGCGGTTTTTTTTAATAGATAGAGGGATTCTTAAGGAAGGTTTAGACTACCTTTTATCCCGGAAAAAATTGATATTCCCGAGGGAAATCCAAAAAGCGCGATATAACCGAACTCTACGCGGGCGAAGCCGCGGGCGGAAAGCTAGTACATTATAAACAATAGTGACTTCGAAAAAGTGAGTCACTATCAGTGTTCAATAGTTTTCTCTTTTGATTTCTGCCTGCGTTATGATGATTTTTCTATACGAAGGTCTGTTTTCAGCTTAATAGGCATGACCATTGTTCTATAAAAATTGTGTTGTATATCGATGGCCTTTCTTTTACTTCGACGAAGATGTTTTGATGTGCCTTTGGTCATCAACAGCCTAAGAATTACTTAAAACTCATTGAAGCAAATTGCCTAATTCTCTACACTCTTATCGTGCTCAAAGGAATCAACGGATGTAACACGTAGTACATACATAACTTATCTCTTCGAATCCATATCTAAAAAATATCACTAGTTTAGATAAAGTACCGGAGATCTTTAAATATTCCTCAATTGACTATACTTTTGTTTTTGACAGCGCCCTTATTTCGTAGACGTAAGGACGGTTTTCGTAGTTCAAGTGTTACTATCAATAAATAGGCAGTCGTTGCCGTATGTGTCGATCGACTTTTTTCTCTCTGACCTGCGAAGTTGTGACGCATCGACAGTTGAATTGATGTCCGTTTTCACTGGTTACTTATAACTGTTGGGTTTTCAACGCTCTGCTCAGAGCCGAAAGTTGAAAATCCTATAGTGCTATAATGTTTGGGTGTTTTTTGTGTTAGTGAAAACGAGTGTTAGAGCATACACTAACATCTGTCTAATTGATTCTATTATTGTTTATGTACACTCTTGCTTCCCCAATCCACTTTTGTCTTTGGCAGAATAGTCGAAAGCGGCTTCACTTGCCATAAATAAAAAAACTGTCTAATGACAACGACGATGACGACTAATGACATATCATTAGACTACGACAGTTGTATAACAATATTATATAGCAATTGTTATGAAACCTGTTGACGAAACTTAGTCGTATATTTGGTTTTTAAATAGATTAAAGTTTTTCCGCTTATTAGCTTTATTTTAGTCTTCTTTTTTATACGAACATTCAATACTTCAAGCTTATACTTTCCTCTGCGGTAAACTATTCGTAAATTAATCTATATGATAATAAAGCTGAAGTTTCTTTGAACGCGATAATCTGTGAATTTACCAGTCAAATTTGAAAATATATTTTTGTATTTTATAGCCCTATTTTTAAGGAAGTCCATTGGATAGGTCTGTCTGGTGATTAAATAGAAAGGAAATCCTTGAATTTTCAGTTGATAGATTAATTTTCATTAATTTTTTATTAAGGAGAAAATATGAATTGTATGTTACAAGAAGCAATGATTTCTGGGGAAATCAGTACCGTGTATTGTTTGATAACCGTCTTAATTAGAGATTTTGTAAAATATGTTTATTCTAGCGTTTAGGTACAAAGAAATATGAGATTTTATTAGACGAGTTGTATTTATTGTTTTACTTAATTATATTTTATTAGGCAGACTAAACATCACTTGTTGACTGGTCGAACGGTGGGACATCACAGGATCTCGTTAAAATACTATTTTATCTATTGCGCCTTGCCAAAAAATGTATCATAAAAATTATTTATTGCCTTTGAAAAAAAAAAATTCGCCGTTTTCTTAAATTTTGCTCAAACTATCTTGCTCATTTTTCATGATAACGAAGTCATTAATAAAATAGGCATTTTTTGTCTTCTAGGCAGTATGGCTGATAGTCAGGTGTGTAATGTGCCTAAAGTAAGCTAATATACACAGGCCTTTATAATACACAAGCAATAAAATACATAATGGTCTTATGGTTAATAATAATAAATTGGACAGGTATATTTGTTGTGTATATTCTGATTTAACTGTGATAGGCGTAGTGTCTTTTCATTATTGAATAAATTACAAGTTCTAGACATCACTATTCATTTTCGTTAGGTTTAGAGAATGATTCGAGTCACTTCAGTGCACCAAAGTCAATCCAGGCAAGTCAATACAGTCATTTGATATTTAAATATTATTATTATTCATTTACATTTGAAATGATCAAGACTTTTTATACTACTTGTACGTTAACTAACCATTTCAAGTTTTATTCAATGAAAATTTTAATAATGTTACGATTAAACTTTTTGATTATAAACTTCCCGTTCATTTGAGTGTTTCAAATTATTGTGATAAATTATTGGCCTAAATGAATTGTAATAAAAGAAGATAAAGATAAGGTTTTTTGAAAAAAATACATATTAATATTTGCACTGTTCTTATTTTTAAAGTTAGGTATTGAAATTTATCGTGACTTGAATTTTAGGCGTACTTTGTTATTATATATCTAGTATATAATTCAATTGTGATCGATTTTTTATTGTATATGAGAGAATAAATAAGATGTTTATTATAAAATGTTGATTTTTCTTTGTGATGCTTGATAATCCTATGAAACATTTTCACCAGATCCTAACGTGTGCTTTGCCTTTAAAATATTAAAAAAAAACAAGAAAATGACTTGTTAATTTGACCATAGACAAAAGTTTATTATTTGCGGGGCAAAGAACGCGTATAATAAATCTATTTCTATTTGAAGATATTAATATAAATAAATATGAAGGTAAGTTGTGTTTTCGCTCTAAATAATCTTTTTAACAAGAATGCCGTGCAGTGGAATGCAGTGTTTTATTTTTACTTCTAATTACATTTAATTTAAAGAAATAGTATGTCTTATTTTGTGTTATAATTTTTATTTGTTCATGCAGTTCGGGCACCTGACGGGATTACTGTTCGACTTATGCCAGGTCGGCGAAGTAAGTATGCTCAAATATTACTTCAAAATAAAGAATAAGTGCTTGTTCTATTGCATTTTTCTTTTTTTTTTAAAAATATTTTTTTACTACTTGGAATGAGCAGTTTTTCCAGGAGCTTTCCTAAGACTTGCTAGATGGCGCAACCGGCACTTTTGATAATAGAAAGAGCCTTATTTGCACATTTTTTATACGTTTTTTTTAATGAGTTTGGCCCCATCGACGACCTTGATGATTCTGCCAACGTCAAGGTGGAGAGATTTTATACGTCTAAATCAATAAAAATATGACAGTCTGTCACTGTCAATTTTTTCTTACCACAGAATAAAGTTCCGCAACAAATGAAATTTTAAAAAAATCCAAAAGTTATAGTAGCGCCATCTCTTGATGACTTTTGAAACTAACCTTTCGGAAAACTGCTCGTTATTCCTGTAACATGGGTGATAATTTATATTGTAAATTTTCATGTATTTTAATAAAATTACGCTTTAGAAATGAAAATTTCTTTAGAATCACTGTGATTTGAAAAAGGACGACAGACGCATATAAATTCATAAGATTTACTTGAAACCAAAATTTTTGTTCGTTAATTGGACACATGCTTTTTTATTAACTATTTCTATAGATAGATTTTTTTTTGTTTCCAGAAATAACTCGCTCGTGGGTCTTATGAGAAGCGGTCGAGGATCGAAAGGTCGTACGTTATGAGGCTTGATCGCGTTGGATTTCTTCAAAACAAACAATCTTCCACACTACTCATCGTCACCCAATCGATAGGCAACTACAGATAAGTTAATCCAACATACCTGTAGGGTCCACATTTTAATAATTTTAACGGAGTTTAACGCGATCGATCCTTAAGTGCAGTAGTACAATATAAACCCAATCTGTGATATTCGCATTTGGTAATTAGAAAGTCTGATTTTTTAATGTTATAGTTATATAAAAAAGTAATTTTATTTTTTGATTTAACACATTCCAAAGACCCAGTTATTCGATCACATTGTTTTGTTCTTTCCTGTTCTCATTGAGTGCTCTGTTGTACCAAATGCGGATAACTCGAAAGTTATTTACATTTAAACACTACTGCACTTAAGGTGGATAGGGAAGTATTAACTTAATATTTAAAAAAAAAAATTAAGCAAGTATCAAGATTTGCTGAATGCAGTCTACGCTGCGTTGCTGTAACTATACGTTTTATTCATAAATGTTGGTTAAAGTTAAGTAGTGTTTAGCGACTGTTCCTTCACTTTAATCACTGTTTATAAATAAACCCATATTTGTTTTTGGGCTGATTTTTCAATCGACACCATTTATTTTGTGTGTCATGTTTCGTATGGCAGAATTGTTACAAAAATTCTTCCTTAGATAAAATTATTGGGCATCGAAAATATCAACCCTTGGCAACTGTAGGTATTTATGTATCTATTATATAACTGGCTTTCAATAAAGTGGTACAGATAAAAAATACGTTGCATTAGTAAATGATGACACAAAATCTTGTGAATTTATTAAAGTATAATAGATAATTTTAATGCCACGAGAACTTTTACATCGCATTTATACTGAAAAATGTGAATCCTATTAGCTCAATATTAAAATGGTGAGTTGAGAATTTTTTACTCTAAAAATTACCAAGGCAATGTATGTTTGTAGGTATGTACTTGTATAGCTTTCACTTTAAAGAGAAAGTACCAGGGTTACCCGTGATTAATTATCTCTCTTTTTTTTTCAATTTGCGGGTAGGCACGTATTTTTAATAAATTGATTTTCGAAATACCTTCACTTTGACCAGTTCCTTGCTTTTTATTTTTCATTCAATGTATTTAAGTTCATAATACTCTATGGAATGACTATGTCATGAAATAATATCATTTGAGATCAATGATAATTTTAATGATTATAATTCTGTAAATACTTATATATTTTTTATGGTTACGATTATATTTTTCGCGTTACAACTTGACACTGTCTTGTAAATGGCAAAAAAAAAGAAGAACATTCGAATTTCAAGGGCTGCCCTGGTGCTCACCTTAATAGCCAGTTTTCTTTTCAACAACAAATATCATCACGACCAATAAATATTTCCATCGTGTAAAGAAAATTGGCACTTATTTACAGCTTTGTTTTAAATCAATCTTCGTGCCCCTGGCGTCTAGCTCACAATGGTCTTTATTTTTCGAATGCAATCTTTCAAATGGCATCCGACCTTTGGGGACGGCTCACTAAAACCACCGCGGTGATCACCATCAGCAGATAGAGGAGATCCCGGTTCCTCTTAAAAGCCCAATTCCAAAACTGTGCAACACCGGTAAGGCACATTCCTGGTGAAACGGTAAAGGGAACTCCTAACCTCCTGTGAGCCTCGCTATTCACAGTAGCACGTAACCACTGTGCTGTTGTCTTCCCAGGGGTCATTTGGTAAACGGACAAACTCTTCGTTACTCCCAATCTCAACAAAGACGGTAGAGCAGGGGATTTTGCCACCGGCCAGGGCTAATAATGTCAGCGGCTTGTGGTGCGAAACCATTTGTCGTCTTTAATCCGACTAGAGCGGTCATGACCATGAGTTAAATGCTGTCCTCAAATTAATACCAGAAACAACTGAAGACATAATCTATAAGTTCCAGTTTTTTTCATGGCACGGCGCCTTTAGTATCGAAAAACATTCTTTTTTCATTCACTTCGGGTACGTTTTATTTAAACAGAAAAATAAAATTCCCACAATCAACTTCTGAAACTTTGAAGTTTTTTATTTCATTTGAAACCTTCCACAATTTTAAAGAAGAAACTGTGATCCCCTTATTAAGGCTTGGCGGCCAACATGTTGATCTATGCCAAAATGAGCATGCTTTATTAGTAATTGACGGTAGTTATCATTTAGTCCTGATCGTAAATAACAGCGAATATTTAGTTGGAATTGCACTTGTTGAAAAAATCATGAAACATATTGCTCAAAAGAACAAAACTCAGATTTTTTTTTTAAATGACACTAGGTATAGAAAATCTGTAACAATTGATTTTGGACCTACTTACTGCTCCTAGTAAGGCCCCGTGCCAAGCGCTATGAGCTCAGAACAAAGGATTCTCTCATAACATTGAATAATAAACTTTATTATCAGTAAGTTAAAAGTAAAAACGAGGATGCCCAAATTTTACTCGAGAAGCCTTTCGGTGTCTATTTTGTTTTGCACTTAATGACACTTACAATGAAGTGCATAATTCAATGTCTTTAGGAAATCTTCCCTGTGTCCTCGCCTTGGCACATAAATTAATGTATCCAGAATTTAGGGTTTGTACGGTAAAGAATAAAGTTGTCCGTCTGCTCGCTTTTATACATAATTTTGCTTGTAACAAGAGGACAAGCGAAATCGGTGATAATTTTTAAGTCGATGCGGTTTATGGTATGTTTCATTAAAGTTTGACTGAATTCTGGAGCTATCGATACTCTGTATCAAGTTTGGACTTTACAATGCCAACTGCGCTCCTCATTGGTCTTGTGCCTTGAACCTAACTGATCATTATGAAGCCACAGCCACATTACTGTGTCGTAACTTGCGATTAACCAATCAAAAGGATATGTTCTGAACTACGTCAAATACAAAAGAGTTTTGATTGGCTAGAACTGCGCCATGACACATCACAACACAGTAATATGAATCGGACCTTATAGGGGTTTGAAGATAAAAAGCTTCAAAGGAAATCTTCCGAGCCTTGTGAAGCTTCATAAAATATATTATCTGAGATATTCAAGTTCAACGTGTCATGCTATTTTTTTAGATCCTGTTTTATAGGTTTGCGGTTACTTAGAACCTTCAGAACGATTATTTCATGAGTGGCCATGCAATTGTGAAAAAAAAAATGATTTGGACCTATTGCGCCTACAAGCCCTGTGCAAACCAAGATAAGCTCACATTTTGTTTTCTTTCCTCTGTCTCCATATAAAAAGATTCAATCCCCTTTTTACTTGTCTTAAACTGTGCCTACTTGAGCCTCTATCTAGAAGTACCTACTTAAAAGTGCCTACAAAAAACTTAAAAGTTGAAAAAAACTTAACTATGCATTATAAAAATAAATCGAAGTTATCATTCTCATTGATGAGACATGATGCGCTTTTTAAACCGTATTCTTGCGGATTTTATTTCAAACTGATTCATGGAATAAGTTATACTTTTACTGCTGGGCGTAATTAGAAAATCTTGAGAAATATTCAAGGGAAAACTGCAAAAAAATATTGCCTTGCCACCAGAATAACTCGCGAAGTAAGATTTTTCTTGCGTATTTTTATATTTAATGAAATAGTCATTCAATAGGGTTGTATTACCTTAGTAGATTGTATTAATAAAATTGATTAATATATGTACTTCAGTACATATTTTATTTGGCAAATCATATTTTATTCGAAATGCAACACCGATCTAAAAATTACAAAAAGAATAAATCGTAAGAAAACTTGAATTTCGCGGGCTAGCCGGGAGGTTACTCCTTAAAACAAAGAAATAAATGTGTACAGGAATAAAGTTCTAATTATTGAATTAATGAAACAATCACTGTGATTTCTAGTCGAAACTCCGAACTTTTCATTATGTTATATATGTAATAAGCAATAAGCATTTCTTTCTGTATAAAAATAAACTTGTGCTCATTTTAATGTACATAATTATATGTATAAGTATGTATGACAATGCTATATTATTTTTTGTCTGTTGTAAGTTATACTTTATGCACCATGTGCCCATGTGCAAGTACGCTTTCATTGAAAATAAATTGTCAGTGAACCTTCAATTACCTGTTAGACACCCTAGAAATTTAAAACGAGGAGGCAAGAGGATTTCGAAGTTCAAGTACCTAATTTAAAAACTAACCCGCACTAACAACCATTTGTCACTCTACCCACATGCGAATAACGCGTCATACTGAGGACGGTGACGTACGCATAATCCTGCATCGAGCTGAGTTTCGAGCGACCACGCAATTCCTAATCGTCGGGCGGTTGCCCGCTATTTTAGTGGACTACACCTGTTCGGCAGTGGAGATCACCTTAGAGTTCATCTTATTTTTAAAGGTTACAAGGTTTTAAAAATGTTTTGTTGTCCAAAGTTGTCTCTTGTCTTTTTTAGTCCTTCATTACTTTTCTGTATTCCCTAGGGCCTAGCTTCGAGTTTCGCCTTGCCCTGTTTATTGTTTTTTTCAGAGTTTTGGCTGTATATTGTAAGATCCTTCCCTTTCAGCCGAAAGACATCCACTGTTGGACATAGGCCGCCCCCAAGGACCTCAACGACGACCGGCCCTACGCATCCGGCATCAATTGTAAGATCATTGCTAGTAAAATACTGGAGCCCAAATTAGTATTTTTGTTGTAATTATCTACTGTACCTAACTGTAAATTGGCAGATGTACCTCCCCTCAGGCTTCAAAGACCAACCGGTGGGTGCTACAGTGCTCTTCAAAAATTAGTTGACATTTTGCATTAACGAGGCAGGCCGCAGTTAAGAAGTAACTTTTTGGAACCATTATTGATATTCATGAACGTAAACTACGTGAGGCCAATCTGTGCATTTTGTTAATTGGTTTGTCAATTTTGGTTGCGTTTATGGGGAGAAAAGGGGATCTACACAAAAGAAATAATACCTATGTATGTCGATGTCAGCGACGGCGGAGCGATATGGTAGTCACCATCTTGGTCTTGTGGTAAAGGGATCCGGGGACATGTAAATGTACCGTCTAGTCTTGATAATGACAATTTTAATAGGCAAACCGACAGTTTCGCCTCGGAGAAGTGCCCTGGTCCATGTCTCAATGCGAAGTGACCGTCCGACACTCTCCGCTTTCCAAAACGACCTGTCCACGTGCCGCTATTACAAAATAACGTCACAGCGTTTGCCCCACTACTACGTATATCAAATGAGCAACCTTCATCCAAACGTCACTGCCATCCACGTCATTATACGATTTATAGATAAATTCTAGAATCTAGATTCAAATGTTTGAAGTTGTTCACTATAATGTTTTTAATGACCTTAAAAAATAATCAGGTAGCCTCTAAGGATCTTTTTTTTAATGAAATGTAGAATGTGCCATCACAGCTGAAGTGGAAAAATGTCAATAAATTTTTAGGGCATTGCTTTTTTTAGTTTCCTGGTGATAACAATCAGCACAGAATTTTCCTTTTTTTTATAAACATTGAATTACTTGCACATGAGGTTCTGTTGTCAAAAAAAAAGTATTTAGCGCTTTTATAGTATATTTACTTAATGTAAAATATCTATGATCTATATGTACTTAATTAATATTTTTATTTAATCGGCACATTTATCAAAATAAACTTGTTATTGAAATTTGTTCACTTTATTTGTTTTACTTTTACAAATTTACAGGCACATGACAGAATCCAATCTACCACCATCTTCGCTTTTTCTAACAATTGTTTATAATAATTATTCTTGTCAATTTAATGGATGACGACAATCTTAAACATATTGATGAACCTAGTTACATTTGTTGTCCATACAATCATTTATAAATTAGATTATGTAACTACTCTTAAATGCCACTAATAATACAACAATGTACAACATTATTTTTTGTTTATGCGAATCCTGAATAGTTTGTTCAGAATAAGCAACTGAATCGATTCCAATCATTTTTACACCATGTTATATTTTTTCCCAAAAACATTTAGAAATTGTTGCAGTGTGGTTACAGAGCGCGTCACGCAGCTTACGATAGATCATAGTAGTGCCCGCCTGCGCAACAGCTGACGCTAGAGGTCAACGCCCCGCTCGCCTGAGCGGAGCGTGGACCATATTTTTGTTGGGACAGCCAAGTAGGATAACAAGCTCATAACTTTGTGGTTTTTCATGGTATCTTTTTGAAATTTTGTACATAGATTCTTTAGTTAATAATGCTGGACACGTGTTTTGGGTTTTGCATAAACAAAAACTAAAGTTGTAAAATTATATCAAAAACAGTTATGAACACTTTCTCAATTGGTCTGGTCTGCTTGACATTAATGAAATTAATTGCTGCTTATAAAATCACAGTATATTTGAAATTTACAGTAAATTTCTGAAAGTTTCAGAACCCAGTGGGTTCCACTTAATGGCAAATAATATTGCACAACAACTTCATCTTCTTTAATAAAAACTGGTTGGTCTGCCAAGCAGAAAGACCTTTGCCCAGCTTTGGGACATTAATGATTAATAATAATAAGATTCTGAAGGACAAAAGTATAAAAGCCATATCTCAAACTTGATAATGCATTTAAAGTCTTTTACGTAAACACATATACTGGCACTGAATGAACTATTAGAAATTTTAATGTTACTGTGTCCCACGTCTCATCATCTGACAGTGCTAATTTGTAATAATCGGGGCAAGTTAAAAGAACTACACCCACTAGGGCATCATTTCATTGCTTTCAAGCTGTTCCAATCAGTGCACAGTACTGCATCTAAAGACATTTTCATAACAAACAAATTTTAAGACCGCCCATTGTGTCACCCTTTGTAAAATCTTTATATTTTTGTTTCTGTAATCTATATGGTGTAAATTATAAAGACTGTTCTATTCTATTATGGTAATGGCTACAACTCCCTTGTTCACAAACTAAATTAAATTTTAGATCTTCTTAGCATCTTTTTTTCTGTTTTTTTTTTTTAGTAGTATGGCTCCATTGATGACCGATGATTCTGCAAACGTCAAGGTGGAGAGAAATAAAGTAATATAATATTATACGTAGTGGATATCGACTGTTGATCAGTAGTATTAGTGATGGTTCTTCTTTGGGCTTTGGGTTCTTTGGTTTAAATTTGACATTTTATTTTATTTTTAATTTTTAATATTTTTAATTTTGACATTTTATTTTATTTTTTGGCATTTGTGAAATTATGGGTATCTTACCTGAAATAAATGATTATTATTATTATTATTAAAACAAGCACAAGACGACACAAATATTAGTAAACATGAAGGTTGGAAAACTATTTAATTATGAATAGGACAGAAGTTAGTCCTGTCAAATTACGATATTTCATAGACAGGTTAGATGTGTGAAAAACATAGCGAGTAATAATATGTCAATTTATGATAGGTGCCAACTGTTTTGAAATAAGTAAACTAATATTAAGCTTCTGTCCTTTTCATAATGAAATGGAAGGAATAAGATGCACTAAACTCAAATTTAGTTCAGTTTGTGAAAAGAAGTACTGGAGCCCAAAATATGTCCCTAAAATTTAGTTCAGTTTGTGAAAAGGGGTACTGGAGCCCAAAATATGTCCCTAAAATTAAACGCAGTCTATAAAGGAGGCCCACAACAGTCGTAGCTATAGTGGAGTCTACAATCTAGCCAGTAAACAACCCTAATATTAACTATTTACAATAATTTTTGCATTGAAATTGCAACTTATACATTATTACATTACATTATTGGCACTATATAGCAGTACCACGCTCCAAATTCTGCTTGATCTCAGCAGTGTGCTCCCCATAGAATCTCTCAAGTTTCTTATTGAACTTAGCATTCCTTTCATTGATGTAATCAATGTCTGCATCATCGTTGTGCGTGCGTCTTCTTGAGTAGCGAGCTCTCTTGGCAATCTGCCCTTCCAAGTCATCTACCATCCTGTCCACAGCTTCCTTACGGTCTTCATGCATTCCGTGAATAATAACATTAGGGCCACCATAGAAGGCATCCCCATATTTTTGTTTTTGTTTCTCATACTGTTCCATGTCAGTTGTAGGAATATTTTTAACCAGTCTATTGTACTGTCTAATGGTAGCTTGTTCATATGTAGAAAAGCCTTCATCGGGATTCTTTTTCTTTTTCTTCCGTTCAAGTCGTTCAGCCTCTGTTGCGGATATATTTAGTAGTTTAACTCTGCTATAATCTTTGCCTGCTTTTTCCGCCTCTTCGCGCTTAGCTTGGTCTTCGAGGAGCCATTCTGCCTGTCGTCGTTTTGCCTCGTAGTTCGGTGGTAGTTTATTCCTTGCCTCTTCTGCAACCACTTCTTGGTGGTTATGCGTCCTTGCTTCGTTTCTGGCTGAGTGGAGAGATTTCAGCCTCTTCATGCGTTCAGCTTGTTTCTCAGCGAACGACATCTCTTTAGGTGCTGATGTTGATCCTTCTGCCGTAGCACTCATTATTTTTATTTTTAAAAGAACACTGTTTAGTAACTTAGAACACTCGTTGAAATAACAATACTGCGTGTCGTAGATTTCTTTTTCACGACACAAAAAAGATCCAAAATTTGACAGTAATAATAAAATCTCAAAATGTCATTGTCAATGTCTGACGTCAATTCAACTAGTGTTGCGCGCTGACAATATGTAGTAGTCAATTTTTTAGGTGATTATAAATTGTAATTAATCGTGTAAACTGTCTAAATAACATCATCAATCTCATCAGTCTACATTCATCTTGCTCACTCAAATGTAATGGTTTCTGTTGGAGTAAAACCTTTAAGGTGTTTACTATTCTTATATTCAATCAATGGAGAATTACGATCATATTTCGACGTCGTATCAGCGCAGATCACACAGGGCCGCACAGTTTAAAAAAATAATTCTTCAATAGAATATAATAAACTTTAATTTTAGCTATAAGAGAGTAATTACAACTTCAAGAGTTGTACCATTGATTGGAAAAAAATTACAGCTTCAGTTAGCTTGACTCACTGTCATCTGTATCTAATAATCATTTTAATTATTTATCTACATAAAGGTATTTGTAAATTATATTTTGATCAACATATCTGCAGTATACAAAGATCTGAGGGGCAATCGCGCTAAAATAATTCAACCAAAACAGAATTGAATCGCAAAACTAAACCATTTTTTTTTTCCTTCTTTGGCAACTGAGCCGGTTGCGACTTGCGACTATTCTGCCAGTGTCACGTGGTAACGGCAGCAAATAAAGGCTGGCCGTCGAACTATTTGTTTCGTGGTAGGTGTTAGTATAGCTGCATGGACACACACATGGGTTGTGTCCATGCAGCATGGGTTAGTAAGACAAAAAATCTAATTTACAGGGACACATGAGACAACAATTAAACTAGTTTATACTATATATTATACAGACTATATATACACAAACTACGCACCAGTTAAAATTTCAACTCGTTCTCATTTAGGAATCTGGCCAAAAGATTTATTAATTTAGGGGAGAAGTGGGAAATTAGGGTATGAAAATTAGTTGGGAGAGGAATGTTAATTTTAGGAATATTTGAATAGAGGTCAAAAGATTTATTATTTAGGGAGCAAGAAAAGAAAATATTGTCATGTTTCGTATCGCGCTAACCTTTTGACAGGTGGTTTAACCATAACTGGATCGTAATTGGAACGTAATCGCTGTCAAATGAGAAAGTTGAAACAAAGCTAACTTTTTCTGTGCCATTTGTCAATCTTACGTCTAAACGATTAGATTTACTTATAATTTATTTAGTTACGAAACGTATCACTCATACATTGATCTTACCTCAATCGAAGTTAAAACTTTAACGTGATACGAAATGTGATCGAAACTAAACCATAACTTTAACAAGATTAGATACGAACAAGAGTTGAACTTCTACTGCTTTATTTAGCGCGATTACCCCCGTTCTACTTAATCGGACTTTCCTGTGGATGTCTTAATTAAAATTAAAGCCTCCAGCTAGGGGCACTTAAAACCAACGCGATTACCCCCATGAACTACAAATTATAAAAAAAATAATGATAATTTCCGGCTATCCTAAACGAAACCGATCGAATTCAACAGTGAATTGAAAAATTGTGAAGAGTTGTGTAGAAAATTGCATCTTTCACTATTATAAAAATATATAGATGAAAATCTGTCCGTCACAACTAGTCGATCTAAGTTAACTTCGCATACAATTTTTAGTCGATTATGATAAATATGTCAATCCCTATTTTCAGTATTGCCTAATAAAAAGATCAGATTTTTATTTCAATAAAATTAAAGTTCTTTTAAATAGCTTAGATAATTTAAATTATAAGAGATTAAATTATAAGATAATCTTACAATATTGATAAACGCAAACATAGGTACGTAAGCAAAACTTTCGATATACATTTTCAACGTCAAATTAAAACGTAGATTCGTTATAGTTTGACGTTGAAAATGTATATTTATAGGTATGAAGTTAGGAACACAACAAACAACTTCGAACGTCGATGAACCAAACTGAAGTAAGGCAGTCTATCGGTGTTTTGGAACAGTGACGGTTGTGTGAAATTGTGTAGCAATTTATATTTTTCTGATAAATTCAAAGTGTTTCTGGATTCACGATGTCGGATGAAATTGCGGAGAATGGAACAGCGAACGGAGACGTCCCAGAGATCGAGCTGATTATTAAGGTAGCTATAGTTTTTACACGTGTTAAGCCCAAGAAGCCCAAGATTACCTGCTTACATTGATCAACACGGCACTGACGGCACGCGTCAGGGTTGCCAACTGTACGAGGTTCCTCGTACAAAGATTTTCTGGGGGTATAACTACATAGCTCCGGCGACGAATGAGCTTTTTTTTTTTTTTTAGACGTTCTTTCCGGTAACCCTATTTTGGCGATTAGTACTACATCCAATCCACTTTTTTTTTTTTTTGACGTTCATTCCGGTGACCGACTAGTAATACATCCACTTTGAGGAATCGAATGATCGAATGAGCTTTTTTTTTTAGGCGTTCTTTCCGATGTCCCTGTTGACGACTAGTACTCGTCTAGTACTACAGTAGTACTACGAGGTTTGGAAGTCAATGTACGAGATTTTGAGGTACGCATGTACGAGGAATCTTTGTTTTTGGTTGGCAACCCTGGCACGCGTTACTGTATAAGCCCCGCACGATGATATTGCGATGGAACCTTGTCACAATAACAGCTTTGTGACGTCATCTGTCACGCAAAAGGACAGCTAGCAAAAGAATGTTTAACGCAAAATTAATATTAGGGTTAAGGGTTTATTTGTATTTTATAATTTTATTATACATACACTCTTTATACCTACTCACCCATATTCTGACAAATAAACTTTCATTATTAAAAATTTCAAGGAAATAATTCTTGTAGACGTAAGAAAAATATACTTATTCGACATTCGTATATGTTTCTTATTAATTATCGCAAATTAACATTTCTGTTAATTTGCGAGCGGGAATTGAACCAGAGTCCACTGTGTAGCAGTCATATGTTAATCACTACCTACATCTATCAGATTATAAATAAAACCAGGATACTATGTAAAAAAATGTTTATATATAATTCAATATAATCAATTCCACTCATATAGTCTTCCGAATTAGAACTGCTTTCTGTGTCTGTCGATTCCGATTCACTGTCGTCTGCCGTATTTATGACAAATAACTCGTCAGTTATTAGATCTTTATTCCAATATTTCTTCTTCAAGCCGTTTAACATGATTGATTGAGTTATTGACGCCAACGCCTCCAACGTCAGACCTTCAATGCGACTTTCCAACTGCTCCACATTCTTTTCTGAGATCCTCATCTTTACCAGGTTCCAGATGTACTCAATGGGGTTGAGGTCGCAGTTGTAGGGTGGTAATCTAACGACCTCATGGCCATTGCCAGCTAATAAATTGTCAATTTTATAATTTTTCGGCGGTCTGTGCCTAATACAGTTCAGGTTTTGTACTGTTGTTGGGAAAGTCGATGTTGTGAGCTTGTAGTCACTCAACCATCAACTGTTTTTTATTGTTCATACTTGGTGGCCTATTCTCTTCCCTACTGTGATAAGGGGCGTTGTCCATCACAATTATGGACTTGCGTGGTAATTTGGGTACTAATTTTTCTGTAAGCCACTTGGTGAAATTCTCAGCATTCATTTGATCATGGTAATCCCCCGTTTTGGTGTCTGCTTTAAGCATTAAAAGGGCATTGTCAAATGTCAACAAAACTGCTTTCACTTCCCGCCGATGGATAATAGATCCATCGGCGGCCAGGGCTGTCGTTCCGTCTCACTCCGACATAGGTTGCTGTTTGCCAACATTTTTTTATCGTGTAGTGTGCGTGTATCTACGTTTCGTCGAAATAAATAACGGGTCTTTTGTTATTACAAAGCGAGTCATTTTCTTTTATACGTCGTAAATATTTAGCCCTCCACGCTTGAATTTGGGGTCTTTCAATTATAGTCAGTCTTTTTGGTAGCATCGTTTAAATTGGTAGCCTAAATCACATTTAATTATTTTTCTTAATGTAGTTTCACTACCAGTATAATTAAGGTCTACTTTGAAGCCGCCAAGACTTTTGCGCATTGTGGGTATTTCTCTCCTCACCGTATACATTGACTGTAATATTTCTTAAAGCTGTTAAGGAAAATCCGTCGAAATATTCCTTCTTTTGTCGTTTTCCTTTAGTAGGAGTTCTCATTTTGCTGGCTCATGCTCTCGTCGCAATTTCGTCACAGTATTTTTGCAATGCCTGTGGTACATGCCACACGCTCCGTGACTTAGAATTTTGCCAAATATTTTAATAACTATTAGCAGTTGCTTCGGTATTAAAATTTCCTCAGTAGTGTCCGAAGCACTTTTTAAAGCACGGTTTATAATTTCAAGAACTAACTTACAATCCTCTTTCTCTTTAACAAAATAATTGTCCACTTTAATTATAATTTCACGAGCACGACTGTTAATTAATTTCTTACTCATTTTAACGAGTAACAGCTAACAAAACTAAACAACAAAACTCAAGAACAACAATAAAACAGGATAACAAAAACAAAAAGCTAACAAAAATATTCGATGTGCGTAAGTGGGTAAGCGCGGACTGAACATGCCAACGGTACCGACGGTGAGAGTTCGACTACGTCATCAAGATGGCCGCCAGTCGCAATATCATCGTGCGGGGCTAGTACTGTAGTTGGCCTTCGGAGATTTATATAAGAAGATTGTGAAGAGGTGGCAAACGTGATAAACGTAGTTTTATGCGGCAAAGCTCGTACTTTCAACAGTTAGCCGAACATACCGTGTATGCATTGAACATGTATGCAGTAAATTGCATGAAATTGTCGTGCTGCGCTCGTATACATGAAAGTATATTATTACTGCACTTATAATGCGCGTTATCTAGGTCACTAGCAACTGTTTTGTTGATCTCGTTGTGTTTGGCGCGTATTTTTATCGTCAATGGTAATTGCATCTGGTTGTAATGTTAGGTACACACTTAGGTATATTGGTTACCCATTAGATTGCAGCGGACGTCATCAGCTGCATCAAGTTAGCGTTAGTTATATAATTAGGTATAAACCAGCTGCAATATGATAGTTCTCCTAAGAGCTGTACCAATTGAAAGTTGCAAACCTTTTTTTATTATGTCAGATTGCCAAAAGAACAAGTTTTATTAGTTGTACTGTTTAGTCATACATAAAATTTAATCATGCTTGTGCTGTTCACACGATTACTAATAAATGAGTCACAATTGTGTAGATGATGTACTTAAGTAATTAACAATGTTATTTAAAGAGAGTAAGACTATTTAAAAGCCCTTTTTAAGATTATATTATTTATTTGTCATAATTTTAACATCTTATATAAGCCCCGCACGATGATATTGCGATGGAACCTTGTCACAATAACAGCTTTGTGACGTCATCTGTCACACAAAAGGACAGCTAGCAAAAGAATGTTTAACGTAAAATTAATATTAGGGTTAAGGGTTTATTTCTATTTTATAATTTTATTATACATACACTCTTTATACCTACTCACCCATATTCTGACAAATAAACTTTCATTATTAAAATTTTCAAGGAAATAATTCTTGTAGACGTAAAAAAAATATACTTATTCGTATATCTTTCTTACATGTATACTAATTTTTTCTAACTACATTTCTGTTAATTTGCGAGCGGGAATTGAATCAGAGTCCACTGTGTAGCAGTCATGTGTTAATTACTACCTACATCTATCAGATCAATACATAGTATAAAACAAAGTCGCTTTCGCTGTATGTCTGTATGTATGCTTAGATCTTTAAAACTACGCAACGGATTTTGACGCGGTTTTTTTTAATAGATAGTGATTCTTAAGGAAGGTTTGTATGTATAATAAATGCATAATATAGTAGAGAAACACTGAGAAATCTAAAAAGCGCGATAAAACCGAACTCCACGCGGGCGAAGCCGCGGGCGAAAAGCTTTACAAATAAAACCAGGATAGTATGTAAAAAAATGTTTATATAATATAATTCAATATAATCTTACCCTATTTATTCAATTCCACTCATATAGTCTTCCGAATCAGAACTGCTTTATGTGTCTGTCGTTTCCGATTCACTGTCGTCTGCCGTATTTATGACAAATAACTCGTCAGTTATTAGATCTTTATTCCAATATTTCCTCTTCAAGCCGTTTAACATGATTGATTGAGTTATTGACGCCAACGCCTCCAACGTCAGACCTTCAATACGACTTTCCAACTGCTCCACATTCTTTTCTGAGATCCTCATCTTTACCAGGTTCCAGATGTACCTACTCAATGGGGTTGAGGTCGCCGTTGTAGGGTGGTAATCTAACGACCTCATGGCCATTGCCAGCTAATAAATTGTTAATTTTATAATTTTTCGGCGGTCTGTGCCGTTTCATTAATAAATACAGTTCAGGTTTTGTACTGTTGTTAGGAAAGTCGATGTTGTGAGCTTGTAGTCACTCAACCATCAACTGTTTTTATTGTTCATACTTGGTGGCCTATTCTCTTCCCTACTATGATAAGGGGCGTTGTCCAACACGATTATGGATTTGCGTGGTAATTTGAGTACTAATTTTTCTGTAAGTAAGCCACTTGGTGAAATTCTCAGCATTCATTTGATCATGGTAATCCCCCATTTTAGTGTCTGCTTTAAACATTAAAAGGGCATTGTCAAATGTCAACAAAACTGCTTTCACTTCCCGCGTGAACTATAATCCATCGTCGGCCAGGGCTGTCGTTCCGTCTCACTCCGACATCGGTTGCTGTTTGCCAACATTTTTTTATCGTGTAGTGTGCGTGTATCCATGTTTCGTCGAAATAAATAACGGGTCTTTTGTTATTACAAAGCGAGTCATTTTCTTTCATACGTCGTAAATATTTAGCCCTCCACGCTTGAATTTGGGGTCTTTCAATTATAGCCAGTCTTTTTGGTAGCATCGTTTAAATTGGTAGCCTAAAGCACATTTAATTATTTTTCTTAATGCAGTTTCACTACCAGTATAATTAAGATCTACTTTGAAGCCGTCAAGACTTTGGGCATTGTGGGTATTTCTCTCCTCACCGTATACATTGAATGTAATATTTCTTAAAGCTGTTAAGGAAAATCCGTCGAAATATTCCTTCTTTTGTCGTTTTCCTTTAGTAGGAGTTCTCATTTTGCTGGCTGTTGCTGGATCATGCCCTCGTCGCAATTTCGTCACAGCATTTTTTGCAACGCCCGTGGTACATGCCACACGCTCCGTGACTTTCGTAGAATTTTTCCAAATATTTTTAATAACTATTAGCAGTTGCTTCGGTATTAAAATTTCCTCAGTAGTGTCCGAAGCACTTTTTAAAGCACGGTTTATAATTTCAAGAACTAACTTACAGTCCTCTTTCTCTTTAACAAAATAATTGTCCACTTTAATTATAATTTCACGAGCACGACTGTTAATTAATTTCTTACTCATTTTAACGAGTAACAAAACAAAACTAAACAACAAAACTCAAAAACAACAATAAAACAGGATAACAAAAACAAAAAGCTAACAAAAATATTCGATGTGCGTAAGTGGGTAAGCGCGGACTGAACATGCGAACGGTACCGACGGTGCGAGTTCGGCTACGTCATCAAGATGGCCGCCAGTCGCAATATCATCGTGCGGGGCTTATACATTTAAACACAAAAAAAAAGACATCAGAAAAAATTGTCTTTTTAGAAAGACAATTTTTTCTGATGTCTTTTTTACCCCTGTTTAGACAGGGGTTTACAAAACAACATGAGAAAGCATTATTTTATTGATATACTTAGCGAAAATGAGAACCTCCTCCTTTTATTGAAGTCAGACTTTAATACAATTTACTTCATAATGTTGCAATTAAAATACTATTGAACTTGCGCAATTTTAACTATCAATCAATAATTAAATTTGTATATCGGTCGATTATATTTTGGAGAATATTACTATCACATTTTGGAAAATATTACTATCACATGTTGGAGAATATTACTATCACATTTCTCAATAGCTGGATATTTTGTAAAATAACAGTAGATATCAAATGCCAATGTACTTGTATTACTAAATGCTTATCAACATTAGTGACATCATTGATATCAACCTCTAAACAGAAATTATTATTTAAATTTGTATGCGAGGTTCATTTTTATTGAAGAACACACATTTTTCTATTTCTTTTTCAAATCCGACTTCCGCTACACCAAGTAGATACCTGTTATGTTTGAACCTCGATGATTGTATTCATAAGTTGTCAACTATGATTTTTGGTAATGAGGGTGAATGAATAATAAAAGAGTTTTGCTTCTGATCTCAAGTTGGTTGTATCTTTTATTGGCGACTACGGAAAATAAAGTGAATTTCGGCGAAAATGACGTCAAATGTAACAAATATAGTGTTTCCCGGACAATTTAACCCAAAGACTGATAAGTGGTGTGATTATAAAGAACAATTAATGTGCGCGCTTGATGCGGCAGGTTGTGACAAAACTAACCTCGACAAGGGAAGATCGCTGTTTCTTTCTCAGTGCGGCAAAGACACCTTTGCATTAATTGCATCACTTTTAGTTCCAAAACGTCCTACGGAAGTACAGTTGTTGGACATTTTTAGAGTTTTGGATAAGTTCTATGAACCTGAGGTTAACGAAATTTTGCAAGCGGGAAAATTTTACAAACGTCAACAAGATCAAGGTGAAAGCGTGCAAGACTTTGTGGCGGCGATAAGTATGCTGGGTGCAAAATGCAATTTCATGGACTTGAAACGCCAGTTGAGAGACCGACTAGTACTGGGGGTGCGGGACGATCGCTTGAGACGCGACTTATTGAAAAAGAAAGACTTGACATACGAGGTCGCGCTACAGATGTGTCTGGACTATCAAGTGACGTTCCCTGATTTGTACCCTGCGTGTGTGGCTAGTGAGTCTAAGCAATCTCCGTCCAGTGTCACGGGGACTGAACCTATGGATATTGGTAATGTTAACTCGAACGAGTGTCGACGGTGTGCACGCGCACACAGTCGGGCCGAGCGCTGCCCGTTTGTTAAGGCAAAGTGTTTCTATTGCAAAAAGTTTGGGCACATTGCGGCGGCCTGCGCTAAGAAGTCAGGCCGTGTACATCAGGTCGACGACACGTGCGGAGCCAATATAGATGCGGGCAGTTCAGCTGAGGAGATGATGGGCGTATACGTCTGCGTGGATAATTATTCACCACCTATTACCACAGACGTTATGATAGACGACGTTCAGCTATCTATGGAAGTAGACTCGGGTGCATCGCGTACCATTATGTCGGAAGAGACATACAAGAAGCTGTGGTTGGAGCCTCCACCTCTACGAGCTACTAATCTAAAACTCGTGACATGGACTCAAGACCCCTTGAAAGTATTAGGACTAGCAGACGTGCGTGTAATGCTAGGAAATAAAGAAGCACAATGTGAACTGGTTGTGGTGTCGGGGAACGGACCAAATCTGCTGGGCAGGAACTGGTTCCATAAACTAGGACTTCAAGTATCAGGATTGTGCTGGGCGGAAGAGGAGATAGACCAGTATAGAAAAGAATTTCCTGAACTATTTAAAAAAGGACTCGGCGAGTACAACGGTCCTAAGGTGTCACTTCACGTGCGGCCGGAGGCTACGCCTCGTTTCTTAAAGGCACGTGCGGTACCCTACCCTCTTCAAGAGAAAGTCCTTAGACAATTGAACGAGATGGTGGAAGCGGGTGTACTGACACCTGTCCGTTATTCTCAGTGGGGGACACCGGTGACGCCAGTGATGAAAGAAGACGGAACAGTACGAATCTGTGGTGATTATCGTGCCACGGTGAACAACGCTATCAATACTGATATCTATCCGCTGCCGACGTCTGTGGAAGCGTTTGTGAAATTAAGTGGCGGCAGAATATTTAGTAAACTGGATTTGAAAAACGCATATACACAGTTAAAAGTAGACGACGCGACAGCTATGCTGCTCACGCTGAACACTCCTATCGGTCTAATGAAAGTTAATCGTCTGCCGTTCGGTGTCAGTGCGGCGCCAGCAATCTTTCAGCGTTTGATGTCGACAGCATTAGCGGGTATGGAAGGGGTGGCGTGTCTATTAGATGATATTGCTGTCACCGGAGCCACGACTGAAGAACATAATCGTAGACTGAGAGAAGTACTGAGGAAACTGCAACAAATGGGACTCCGCCTCAACGTAAAGAAATGTGTATTCGCTGCGAACAGCATCACGTTCCTAGGACACATGATTGATGCTGAGGGACTTCACCCAGCACCTGCGAAGATCAAAGAAATTCAGGAAAAGGCAGCCCCAACCAATAGAGAAACCTTGCGCGCCTTCCTGGGCTTATATAATTTTTATGAAAAATTCTTGCCTGACAAGAGCACTATGTTGGAGCCACTTTATCGACTGTTGGATTCAAAAAGACCTTGGAGCTGGGGTGAAAAGGAACAGGAAGCGTTTGTAGAGGCGAAGCGATTACTGTCATCAGATCGAACGTTGGTGGGCTATGACTTGCAGAAAGAACTACTTCTCATTTGTGATTCATCGGAATACGGTCTTGGAGCGATTATTGCACACATCATGGAGGACGGGTCAGAACGGCCAGTGATGATGGCCTCACGGACACTACAGGCGCACGAGAGACGATATGGGCAGATTGACAAGGAGGCCCTGGCTATTATATTTGGATTGACAAAATTTCACGAATTCTTGGCGGGTCGGAAGTTTTGTATTGTGACTGATCATAAACCATTGGTTGGTTTATTCAATCCCGTAAAACCAATTCCAAACCAGATATCACCAAGAATGTTGCGCTGGTCATTGAAACTTTCCAGTTATAATTACAGTATACAATACAGGCCTGGTAAATTAATCAGCAACGCGGACGCTTTAAGCAGGTGGACCGCGCCGGACACGTCGAGTGTTCAGGAAGAGGTGCTGCACGACGTGCTTTTGCTGGAGGAACAGCCGAGCGGATGGGAGCTTGACGCTGCCAAGATAGCCACGGAGACCAACAGAGATGTGGTTTTACAAAAAGTTATGTTTCATGTGTTGCACGGATGGCCACGAAAGAACATAGACCCGAACCTACAAGAGTATTGGACACGGAGAGAGGCTCTTTCACATAATAAAGGTTGTTTATTGTGGAGCAACAGAGTTATAATACCTTTGTCCTTACAGGACAAAGTATTAAAGTTGTTACATGCCCCTCATGCGGGGATTGTCCAGACAAAAGCGTATGCAAGAGGCTACGTGTGGTGGGTCAATATGGATCGGCAGATTGAGAGTGTGGTGGCCGCGTGTCAGCAGTGTCAGCTAGTGAGAAATAACCCACCAAAGGACCCGCAGACTTGGATTGTTCCTGAGAAGCCGTGGAGCCGCGTGCATGTGGATTTTGCGGGGCCCTTTCAGGAAAAAACATTTCTAGTCCTAGTAGATAGCTACAGCAAGTGGGTTGAGGCTGAAATCATACCAGCAATGAACAGTGGTACGGTGATATCGGTTATAAGAAGGATTTTCACTTCACAAGGGCTGCCCGACGTGTTGGTGTCCGATAATGGACGTGCTTTCACTTCTAATGAATTTAATAATTTTCTTAAAAAGAATGGGATTAAACATTTGTATTCGCCGCCCTACCACCCAGAGACTAACGGGCAGATTGAACGCACAATACAAACATTTAAAAATAAAATAAAGAAACTAGAGAATCTGGACATGCAGTGGCAGGAGAAACTTTGTAAAGTTCTATACTATTTACGGACTGTGCCAAATAGCTCTACTAATAAGACACCTGCTGAGCTACTGAATGGGCGAAGATACAGGACTGCAGTGTCGAGCTTACACCCCGACTCGACTCCGAGTCGTGCGGAGCAGCAAATGGAGGCGGCGGCGCAGCACTCGCCCGCACGAACTTTTACGCTGCTGCAGCCCGTGCTCATACGCATGTACGGGCCTGGGAAAAAGTGGAGTCGAGGCACCGTGCAAAACGTGGAGGGGCCAGCCACTTATGTTGTGAGGACGGAAGATGGAGAGCTGTATCGGCGACATGCAGACCAAAGAATAGCTAGACCGCCAGACACAGCTGTTAACGGGTCACCTGTGATTGGAAATCAGCCAGCCAATGATACAGAGTCTGAATTATCACAGGACCCGCCGATTGTGATTCCGCCACCTGAATTATGGCCGGATATTATAGGGATTCCTAATGAAGGACTTCAGTGATTGCTATATTTGAAGTTAATGGTTTTGTTAATTGGTTTTGTTTTAATGTGTCAATTTATAATGTATGTTTTGACCAATGATTATGAGGGAAAGGTATGTTATGTTTGAACCTCGATGATTGTATTCATAAGTTGTCAACTATGATTTTTGGTAATGAGGGTGAATGAATAATAAAAGAGTTTTGCTTCTGATCTCAAGTTGGTTGTATATACCAATGAACCTAACTATCAAAGGAAAATAAATGAACCTTATTTTGGTAAAGGGCTTGTTCTGCATTCTACAAAAAACTTTATAAACCATACTAATATTATAAATGCGAAAGTAACTCTGTCTGTTACGCTTTCCCTTTTAAACCTCTCAACTGATTTTGATGAAATTTGGCACAGATAATTTTTTGACCCTGAGAAAGGACATAGGCTACCTTTTATTGAAAAAAAAATTGATGTTTCTGAGGGAAATCTAAAAAGCGCGATATAACTGAATTCCACACGGGCGGAAAGGTAGTTATAAAATCAGTCAAATAAGTTCTACAATCCAATGAGTCAAGCAATCATTCTTATTGGTGTATTTATTTATTACCTCTCTGCACTAGTTGGATTACGAAGACTGAGACAGTGTTTATTAGCTCTGAATATTACAATGGGAATGGAAGAAAAACATGAAATTGATCTGAGTCGTTATTGTCTATGACTGTTAATAATGAGGAAAATTGGTTGCATTGTATTCATGCCTTAGATAGACAGGTTAATTTTGTCAAATCAATGTAAGAAGATAGTCACTAAGCTTTAGTGAAACCAGTCATACAACCCAGGCCAAGGCTGGCCATGAGCCCAAGGCAGATGACAATTGAGCTCAAATAACCACCAATTGTGGCCGACTGAACCAGAGGTTGCTTACCTTATTTTGCTCACTGAAGTGGCCATGAGGGGGAGTTATCACTCATGTTGAAAACTTATGCACTAAACGCACGACAATGTCGCGGGTTACGTTGACGATAATGGTAGAACGACCTTGACTCCTACCAAAAAGATTGATAAAAGACCAATTTGTGTGTAAAAGAGAGAGGGAGTTGTTTGTCCTGCAGAGAGAGAGGCATGACATAAATAGAAACTGAAGGAATATTCAATGATTCAGTTGTTGTTACATTTCCAATTTTTGCTGTGTTTATAACTATGTACTACTGTAACCATCAACTAATTGGCTATAGAGATTCACAAGATATTGGCTTATTGCACCATTATATCACTTCAGATATTGTACAGACAACAGCAGGTCATGCTACCCGAAACTGTCTAATATTCTCAGTCAACCTTGAGCCTTAATGCTTTAGTGATAAAGTTAATAATCTAATAAAGAAATCTGACAGATTGTATTAGATTGATGTGTTGTTGTATGTACTATAGTACTAGACTACACTTATTCCTTACGACTGTTGCATCAATATGTAACTGCAGCAAACTGAATGTATATTATAGGTACATAAAGAGAAATAGGTATCGACTTATATAATTATCATCATTCTGCTGTCCTTATTCCTAATTATTAATCTCGCCCATAGAAGCACTAGATCGTATGTATAGCTCGACCTTAGAAGCACTAGGTTGTATGTATAGGCCCGACCTACACATACGACCTACTGCTTTTTAGGTCGAGCTATAGATACGACCTAATGGTTTAAGTCGAGATTCGTCTCACTAAGACACCACCAGACTGGCTCACTGCAGGTTGGTGGATGTCTCTTGTCTCAGAATTTCTGGTCCATGGCATGCTTTTCTCCTCACGATGATTTCTTTCACCATTTTGAGAGCAATGCTGGGCAAAATTACGTCTATAACTTGTAAGCCAGGGCCGCAACCACTGGACTATGATTACAGTCATTCATGCTCACGAATAAAACATATATTTGGTATGATTTGGGATGCATTAGGTACATAATAATGTGTTTGAAATCCTGCCAATAATATGCAAAAAGTATAAACAATGTTTACTTCAGTAATGTATTTATAGGAACTATGTCACTAAGTCAATGTCGGTGGTGAGACCTTCTGTGTTGAAATATTACATTAACTGGTCAACCGTATAGATATGTTATGTAGTAATATCGTGATTACTAATATTTACCTAACCAATTTAAATCAGTTGTAGAGGTTTGCCTGTAAATATAATGTAAAACTTCTAGCAAACAAAATGTATTGAAGTAAATTCTTGGAGTTCTTTCCTTTATCTCGTTCTTATGTCACTAAAATGTTGTGGACGTTGTGGTTTCGGCAAATTATTTGGAACACACAAATTTTCTATACATTCCAAAATTACATTATGTACCTATTACGCTAGCTACTAATATTTTACAAAAGTTCACTTTTCATAATCAAGTGGGGCTAAAGATAAAATAAACATGTAACAATATTCAGGTGTTTTCAAGATATAATTTAAATTGCCATTTAAGGGCTTATACGCACAATTTTTTAGGGCTCCATAACAAAGTCCTCACTTTATGTCTGTCTATCACCAGGCTGAACTCATGACCGTGATACCTTGTTACCGGTTTTTTTTTTGTATAGCTAATTCCGGTTCCGTACCATACTCTTCGTACGCGAGTCCGAATCGATGTTGCCCAGTTTTTTCTATACACACGTTCTGCGTACCGCGCTTCAATGGCGCGATTTCTGCGTTGAAAAAGCAATATATACTAGATGCTTTTACAGCGCATAAAAATACGCCTAATACCTAAGCTAACGCAATAAAAATAATTATTTAGTCACGTAATATGTATTTCCCATTAGGTAGTCCATAAATGGTTAGCTTGAAGGGGCTCGCCGTTTGATGAGATCAGCTCAATTGAGCGTTTCTCTTATTTTTTGCCACATTTTCAAAAAATCGCCAATAAAATAAAACACACTAAATCGCTTTTTTGGTCATGAAATCAGATACATTATTTTATGAGTATTTTAACTTTTCTACAGGAATTCTGTTTGATTTAAGATTTTTGTATTAAAATTATAAAAATCTAAATCAAGGTAGGCTAAGCATTCCTATTTCGTTACTCCTTAATTAGTAAAAAAAACTTCGAACTTGCAAATTCTGTAGCTAAAATTTCTATGTTTCATAAAATTCATGATAAGTTTAATAAAATCATCGCAAATAACTACTAAGAATACCGACAAATATTTCCAATTTGGGTGCTTTAACATTTTTTTTGTTACTTTTAATCTAAAGTAAATTAAAAGTTTTGATTATATGAAAAATATACAAAATTGAAAGAATTTGCTTATTTTTTATAAAAATGTGAAGCATAATTGATATTTTGTACAAGTAGTGTTCATTTATATTGAATAAATAAATACAAAAAGCGAGTTTAAAGACGGGAGATGTTTGGGACAGTAACAAAAAAGGAGTCACTAGTAACAAAATAAAAAACACAAGGTTGGGTCTACAATGGTTATTTTTAAATTCTATAATGGATTTTTTTTACTCCGATATTACACGTTTAACCGATTTTTTTTTCTATACCATATATCAATTTGTTTCGAAACGGACGTCTGTGCTTTACAATTAATTACCAAATTATTTTTTGCAATGCTCTTCATCAAGTCTCTTTCTTTATTATTTTCACAATTTTTGTAAGTTATCTTCAACGAAGCTTCGAATTTCATTTCTGGCTTTAATTTTAAGTAATTTAGTCTCAAACTTCTTTTTTTGTTCCGTTGCGTGTTTTTGCAGTCGATATATTTTTTTTCTTGCAGTTTCGTTAGCTCGTTCTAAGTAAGCACTTCAACTTTTTGCTTTGTCATATTCTGTTTTCAGATTATTTTTAATCCTTCGTAGACTTCCTACATGTTTTGACAATCTTAATATTGTTGATTGTGTTTCAGTCGACGTCTCAGATACTGAAATTTCCAAGGAGGACGTTCCCATTGTGTCCGTTAAAATATCTGCCATTGTCGTTGAAGAGTTTCCGCTAGGTACATACTGTTTTTTTGAGATTTCTTGTGGTTTTGTTTTTGTTTTTCTTCTTTCCACTTTTTTCTCTGATTTTTTACTTCTGTTTCAGTCATTTCCGATATTTCTTTATATTTTGATTTTATTCTTTCTAATTTTTTCTTATTTCTTCCAACTTATCCGGGTTCTATTTTAATTTCTCTCTATATCGCTTAATTTTTTCTGCTGGAGTTAGTGGCATTTTCTTGTGCTGTTAAATTGTAAACATAGCTTTATGATTCCGTTTTTGTTACTTTATTTTTCTGCGTATACGTTACTACCCCAAAGTAACAAAAAAGGAAGTAACGAAACGAGTGTTTGATTTTATTGAAATATTGTTGTGGTAGTTGAAATTACAGTTACGCCTATTATTTTACACTAAATTTTATACGAAGCTAATAACTATTGCAGTATGATAAAAAGAATGGGTAGATATTGTCAACTTACCTTGAAACAGCAATAACAAAAGCCGGAATGAGATTCACTCTTAAACGGGTACGTGTACACTTTTCAAACTTCGGAACAGCAACTGACGCAATACATCAATATGGCGGTATTTTGTGAGATCTAAGTTGTTGCTAGTTCAAAAAATATAACTAAATTGATATATCTTAATATTTTACATGTCTAAATTGGGTAACAAAAACTGAAATCCATTTTTGGAACTTTCTCTGGGACATGTTTAAAATTAATTAATAACCGTAAAATTTTAACCAAATTACCATGTAATAAATATTACGTGAACCCTTTTACCTTGAATTACGATTTGTAATCAAAATCTCAGAATAGTTTCTTTGAATTATATCAAAACAATTAAATTTGAAATTGAGATTGGTAGACTGGGACATACGAATTTTCATACATTGGAATTTTCGACAGTTTATATTTAGTTGATTTTTTATTTTAGTATGATATATATATTATTGGTTAACATTTTTTCTGTAAACTTGAATTACAATAGTGCTTCTAAGTAAAACAGTATCAGCAATTTATAGATTACACCAAAGTTATTCATCTACAAAATTATGGGACATTCCACAAATCTGTAATGGCAAAAAAAAAGAGAAATGCTCAATTAGCAACACTCCATACTGTTGCGACGATTAACCCAACCCGGCTGCATTGCGTGCACCTGCACTTTTGAGAAATAAAAACTTTTTATAATTATGGTAACATCGTGTGCTGTAAGAAAAGGATAAAAAATATCAGATGATATCCTACTTACATTTTTTTTTTAAATTTTACTATGGCCTCGATTCCCGTGTTCAAAAACTAAACTAAATTTAAGTTCAGTCCGTCTTATTCTTTCTAATCCATTATGGGCAGAAGATAGAATAACATTAGAACCAAAAAATCGGCCAAGTGCGTGTCGGACTTACGTACAAAGCGTTCCGTACCATTGATTTATGAAATTAAAGGATTTAAGTTATTCTCGGTGGTAGGCCATAACATCGGCTGCCGGCGGAAGTTACCACCCACCAGACAAGGTCTTGCCGCCAAGCGATTCGTCGTGTTCCGGCATGATGTCTGGTCAAGCCGTACGGAGGACGGGTCTGAGCAGTTGTACGTGCCGGGTACGATGCGCGAAATGTTGTTGTGTCGGGAGTTTGGTTTTGGAGGGCCTCCAGATCAATCTCCCTCTGGCGCAGCATCGTTGGTCGTGTTGTTGGGTTTAACATTGCATCACCGCGCTCAACTGCCGTCTTCCTTCCTATTTACTCAGTTCTTTTGAGTGAGTAGGCTTAATAAACTAGCACGCCTTACCATCAACGATTGCATCACTGCTTACCATCAGGCGGGATTGCAGTCAAGCGCTAGTTTTGTAATAAAAAAAAAAAGAAAAAAGTCGGCTTATGAGTGGATGGTTGCAAACTTGCATCAAACGCGGTTCGTGTCCGGAGATCGTAAAACGTCGTGTTTTGGTCGTTCATCAACTGCGTTAAGATGCGTTGGCTTGAATTATATAATTTTAATTGGCATCGTACAGATTACGAGCGAGCAGAACGAATATCTACTAGGAAGTCAGCGGCCCGCGAAAACGATAGTTGCAGTTTGGCCTAAAAAAATGATAGATGTTACCAAATCAGGTATTACAGACCTGCAGTCTATTCTTATTTAATTTTTATAAGTTTTCGTTTCAGAGTCTGTATTGAAGTTGCATTATTCTAAAAACATGAAGCACATTCTAAAACCTTAAAGAACAATTCAAAGGTCTGTCTTGATTAACATTAATTCAAAGAAGACCACTCGTGTTTTGTAACACGACCAAGTAATTATACGTTGTAGTATTTCTAGAAGTTTCGAAGTACCTGCATTTATTGCATCTCCTAGTGCGGCGGGCATTCCACGCGAGAGAGCGCATGCGCGCCTTCGAAACAGAAACCTGCGCGGCTGCGCGGGCGCCATCCAGGGGAAAGTGACATTGCACGCGAATGCTCGTGCGTCCGGGGGACTGAATGACATGAACGATTAGCATGCATGACAGTGATGGAAATATAACATTTTCCTCCTCAGTATGGCTAATAACATTGTTCATGTCTTATAAATATTATATCTTCCACATTTGGTCCATCGCTCTGAGTCACGAGGTGATCTGGTTTCTTCGAAGGACATGATCTTTAATGTAAGGAAATTCGATTTGCCATTCTTCATCTTTTTGTCTTCTGTTTTGAAGGGAAGTCACAAGTGTCTTGTGTATCAGGTCTTTAAAGACAGCAGGTGCATTCTCTGACATTTATGAAACGCCATCGTTTGTCATTTCGTAGATCGGACATTGTGTGCTGTGACGAATCGATGCTATGCAAGACAATACAATCTTGTGAGAACACTGAGAACCCGCAAAGCACAGAACACAAAGTTGTTCTGTTCTTTGTGGGTTCTCACAAGATTTATTTACGTAACACACCAGCAGTACGAATGGGTTTCATTTTGACTGTCCAACAACATTCATTGCGTTACTTACGTTGTTGAGCAGACAAATCTTCCAAACGTATGATGCCATGGACTACCAATATTCTTTAAAATGATTCAGATTGTGCTTGATAATGTGTGACGCAATAAAGATGCAGTGTTGCTGTTCTGCTGCAAAGGATCACTTGTTTTATTTTTATGAAATTTATCGAAGGCGAATGTAAAATTGGTGATCTGAGACCCCATTAATATTGAAAGAAAATAAATAACATACCGTTATCATAGAATAAAGAGAGGAAGTACGTTATCTTCATACAAACGGACCGCGCGCGGCTTGTATGTCTGCGCCATAGTATCTATGCGTCGCCGCACGCACACCTAAACACAATATTAGAGTGCCTATGACTGCGCTAGTCGCGGCTAGCACGGAACGAGGTTCGCGCGTCACGGCTTTTCGGCACATTATACTCTGTTTTTTAATCTCGTAGACTAAATTGACACATGCAAATGTCAAATTTACATTATTAATTTTGTATTATTACGTTTTTAATAAGTACCTACACATTATTTCAGGATAACTTATTGTAAAAAAACGATACTTGATTTTACGAACGCTAAGTTTCGGCACTATTTAAGAATTGCAATAAACTGCCAACACTCGTAATATCAGTTTAGTCTACGAGATTAAAAAACAGAGTATAGCTTTTAAAAAATGATCACATAAACTGCAAAGTTGGTATGTCTATTTATGAACAAATAAAAGACTTATATTTTTCAAATTATATTTCTAAAAGTTATTTACAAGGATACGGATATATTACACATTAAAGTTTAATAACAACGCGTTTCGTAATAGTCGAAACCGAAGAAAGTAGGTATTTTTCTGTAGCTAATTTGTAATTTTGTATTAAATGTGTGATTCAATAGATGTTATGTTTGTATTATTTATATTTGTATTAATTAAAAATAAAAATAAATATGGTTCTTTATGTGTACAAAACTAAAAATAAAAATTACAAAAAAAAATCTGACTAGTATATGTAAACTAAATACTAAGCAAATAATTTAAACATAAGCTCTTAGTCTATAAATATTTGTTAGCGGTTTGGGCGACAACCGTAACCGACGAAGCGCGGACAGTTGTCAACCCTAAGACAGTAGGCAATTAAATCGCGGATTGGGTCGCAGATAACCTACTTCCTCTCTTTATTCTATGCCGTTATGCAGATCAACAGTTACAGTTGAATTATTTATTCAAGCGCGAAGGATTTTTTTCTAAACTTCGATGGAAAAAGGTGAAACTAGCGTAGGATCATGTTTGATAGATGTAACGTTCAATTAAATGCTTGAAATATATTCATTTTATTGCCACGCAGCGATCTGAACGCTTTCATTAAACACGCCTAATGAGCATTAGCTTTGCCGTTGAATGGTATCGTGGATAATAAAATATCAACATAAATATGCCTTTGAAAAGGCGACGACCTAATCAAAATGATTGATATGGTGATAATGAAGTAAACTTGTAGATACCAACTCGAATGAAACCAGGTGTTACATAAGTTTTGTTAGTCAATCATTTCCAACGTTTCTCAACCACAGTGTGGTTATAACTAAACGAATACTCAATATTTACCGTGTACTTAGCAACAATCGATTATAAAAGTACAGTGTGAACACAAAAAGTGACGCAAATATAGCCTTTGTCACGACTCGTCCGCCTACGCTTGAGGCAGTTTTTGCGATGCGATACGAATTTGAACAAAAATATACTTTCATATTATAATGATACGGTTTATAATCGATTGCCAAATATTCGCCGATTGTGCGTATCCTTGACATTGGACTCGAAACTGGCTGTTCGTATGACTAGCTCGCCAACTGGATGCACAGCCGGACGGATTCGTAATACATCATAACTTGAACAATTATATGCAGTGATGCGCGCAATTGTTCGAAATAATGGCGTTAAATAATAACAGGTTTTACATTCGTTTTACATTGAGATTATTGTATTTCGTGTAATGGTGGAATTGTTTCCAAGCCCATAATACCTATAGTTAATGACACCTGTTGACTCTTCAATCCATACTAATATTATAAATGCGAAAGTAACTCTGTCTGTCTGTCTGTCTGTTACGCTTTCCCGCTTAAACCTCTCAACCGATTTTGATGAAATTTGGCACAGACAATCTTTAGACCTTGAGAACGAACATAGGCTACCTTTTATCCCGGAAAAATTTGATATTCCCGAGGGAAATCTAAAAAGCGCGATATAACCGAACTCCACGCGGGCGAAGCCGCGGGCGGAAAGCTAGTATTATAAATGCGAAAGTAACTCTTGTCTGTCTGTCTGTTACGCTTTTCCGCTTAAACCTCTCATTCGATTTTGATGAAATTTGGCACAGACAATTTTTAGACCCTAAGAAAGGATATAGGCTACCTTTTATCCCGGAAAAAAATGATATTCCGGAGGGAAATCTAAAAAACGCGATATAACCGAACTCCACGCGGGCGAAGCCGCGGGCGGAAAGCTAGTTTACTATAATTATAATAATGAGTGCTAACTTCTCACATGGATTTGTAAACGAATAAGGTGTTTGAAAGTGTGCCAGCTGTTTTCTAAGTCTGTTTCTCTATTGTCATACTGCATACAGCAGATAAAGAAGTTTGGCGGATGGCCAAAATTGGAAGTAACCCCGCCATATTATCTATAAGTACTAATATATAAAACCTAAGAATTTGTTTGTTTGAACGCGCTAATCTCAGGAACTACTGGTCCGGTTTGAAAAATTCTTTGATAACCCATTAACCCGTCGTTTAATTCCGTCATTCTTAAAGGCGAAACGCCTAAGGCGTGGCACAGGAGCGTGGTGGTTTTGTTTTTCAAAAAAGGTGACAATACCCTCCTGAAAAACTACAGACCGATATCCCTCCTGAGCCATGTCTACAAGCTGTTTTCTAGGGTCATCACGAATCGTCTCGCTCGCAGGTTTGACGACTTCCAGCCTCCCGAACAAGCAGGCTTCCGAAAAGGCTTTAGCACCATAGACCACATTCATACGCTGCGGCAAGTTATACAGAAGTCCGAGGAGTATAACAAACCACTATGCTTGGCGTTTGTGGACTATGAGAAGGCCTTCGATTCGATTGAGACTTGGGCGGTGCTACAGTCTCTCCAGCGGTGCCAAATTGACCATCGATACATTGAGGTGATAAAGTGTTTGTACAAAAACGCCACCATGTCAGTCCGTCTCCAGGATCAGGACTCGAAACCGATCCAACTGCAGCGTGGAGTGAGACAAGGAGATGTCATATCTCCTAAATTGTTCACTGCTGCGTTGGAAGATGTCTTCAAGCTCCTGGACTGGAAAGGACTTGGCATCAACATCAACGGCGAGTACATCACTAATCTCCGTTTCGCAGATGATATCGTGGTCATGGCTGAGACCCTGGAAGACTTGGGCAAAATGCTCAATGACCTCAGCAGAGCTTCCCAACAAGTGGGTCTAAAATGAACATGGATAAGACGAAGATCATGTCGAACTCTCATGTCGCACCCACTCCAATTGTAGTTGGTTGCTCTGCACTCGAAGTTGTTGACGAGTATATATACCTGGGACAGAAAGTCCAACTAGGTAGGTCCAACTTCGAGAAAGAGGTGTCTCGGCGAATCCAGCTCGGTTGGGCAGCGTTCGGGAAGCTACGCTACATCTTCTCGTCGTCCAAGATACCACAGTGTCTCAAGACGAAAGTCTTTGACCAGTGTGTGTTGCCAGTGATGACTTACGGAACTGAAACGTGGTCGCTCACAATGGGCCTCATACGAAGGCTCAGAGTCACACAAAGGGCAATGGAAAGAGCTATGCTAGGAGTTTCTCTGCGTGATCGAATCAGAAATGAGGAGATCCGCAGAAGAACCAAAGTCACCGACATAGCTCTGCGAGTCGCTAAACTCAAGTGGCAGTGGGCAGGGCACATTGCTCGTAGAACCGATGGCCGATGGGGCAGCAAGGTTCTGGAGTGGCGGCCACGTACTGGAAGACGCAGCGTAGGGAGACCCCCAACAAGGTGGACCGATGACCTGGTGAAGGTCGCGGGAAGCCGATGGATGCGGGCAGCACAAGACCGGTCATCGTGGAAAGCCTTGGGGGAGGCCTTTGTCCAGCAGTGGACATCTATAGGCTGAGGAAAGGAAAAAGGAAAGGAACCCATTAACCAGGAAGGCTATATAACATCACGCTGTAACCAATAGGAACGGAGCATAACTAACTCCACGCAAACGAAGTCGCTGGCGGCCGCTAGTCTTTTAATAAATTTAATGAAACAATCTTAGTACAAATGTTCACCGAAAGCCTCACCCTGTTCAGGGTTGCGGGTTGGCTAAAAAAGAACCCGTGGCCCTGGCCTACATGCAAGTGAAGGAACAGGGTGGGTTTTAGTCAGTAAAAGTCTGACACGACCTTCTGCTCCGCCCAGAGCGGGAGAGGTCATTTGATGATTTCCCATCTCAAAGACATAAGAAACAATGTCTTCAAAAGATGACACAAAGCAATTTCCAAGCAATTTTGGGAGTACCGAAACACGGCTTTGTCTCGTTCGTGTAAACATGAATTATGTAGGTATGTTGTGCTGAACAGTTCAATACCCCAGCGAGTAGGGGCAGACCGTAGACAGCCTTCACCCTCTCCCTGTCTACCCCCCTAAAAACGCGGAAGGGTGGCTAAAACTAATCTGTCCTCTTTGTACAGACGTAGTAGCACATCAAGCTACTACAATCTGTCAGATTTCCTTATTAGATTTTAAACTTTATCTCTAACTAGCTTTCCGCCCGCGTGGAGTTCGGTTATATCGCGCTTTTTAGATTTCCCTCGGGAACATCAATTTTTTCCGGGATAAAAGGTACCCTATGTTCTTTCTCAGGGTCTAAAGATTGTCTGTGCCAAATTTCATCAAAATCGGTTGAGAGGTTTAAGCGGGAAAGCGTAACAGACAGACAGACAGACAGAGTTACTTTCGCATTTATAATATTAGTATGGATTCCTTAAGGTTGACTGGGAATATCTGACAGTTCGGGGTAGCTTGACCTGCTGTCGTAAGTACCTAAATAAGGGTACAGTGTCGACAGCAAACAGCTGTCACAAGAACAGCGGTTGTTTTAAATTGACAAAATTGTGAGCACACCATTAATATCAATTCGAGTCATTTCGAAGCATATTGCTAATCCATTGCTCCACATTTTAGAAAAATGTGTTTGCTCAATAATGTAAATAACGCAATGAATGTTGTTGAACTATCAAAATTAAACTCACTGATACTGATAGTGTTTTAAGCAATTGGGTTGTATCCTAAAAATAATGTCCGTCAGATAGATTTATAAAAAATATTGAACACGTATTTTTTATTTTTTCTTTAATATACCACGGCGTGACGTAATTAGCCCCCACTCCGTAACTTTAATACGCTATATCTCAGTAGTTTTTGGTAATTTCGAGAAAATTAAAAATACGGGTCTTAATTTTTTTTGTTATCCATAAGATGGACTAATTATTTTATTGATTTTCATACCCTGGATACATCCCTATTACGCTGCTGGTTTCGAACTTCTGGACAGTGTTTTGAGGTGTCTTATGATTACTAATTTATGTTCGATGCGGTATCGAAGCGTATCAAGTGGTTTTGATTAGCTGTACTGCTGGCTTAGTTACTACTGAATCAACAGATGTACAGCAAAAGTGGTACACTACACACAATACACTCGGCTTTGTTGAAAAGTGGTCTACTCCTTAATTTTTGCATGAAATTTTATGCTGTTGCGGACATAGCATCAATAAACCCATACCCATTGTATTTCAACGTTGCTTTCCTTATTTCGCGATAGGGACGGAAATGGGGGATGAAATGATGGGAAAGGGATGTATCTAAGGTGTGAAAATCAAAAAAATAATTAGTCCGCCTTACAGATAATAAAAAAAAAAATTTGAGCCGTATTTTTTATTTTGTCGAAATTACCAAAAACTACTGAGGTATTAGAGGGGACCTGTGCCCAGCAGTGGGACGATAAAAGGTTGATGATGATGATGATAGTGTGTTAAAGTTACGGAGTGGGGGCTAATTCCACATCACGACGTGGTATATTTTGTACCACGGCGTGACGTCATGCGACATTTCAAATCAATATATCTTCCTAAGCATTTGAATGAAATAAAAAATACGTGTTCAATATTTTTTATAAATCTATCTGATGGACATTAAATTATTTTTTAGGATACAACCCAATTGAATGTCCCCAAGTGTGGACATGGTTGTGTTGTGGGGTTTAACATGGCATCACTCACTCAACTGCCGTCATCCTTCCTATTCACTAAGTGAATAGGCTCTTAATAAACTAGCGCGCTTTACCATCAACTACAATATAATTTAAAAAAAATACTTACGTAGCCTACCGTATCTGCCTGCGTTCGACAAACACTGAGTCCCATTTATTTACTTTACTCTGAAGAATCAATATTGTGTTTGTATTGTAACCGTTTACATAAGCACATATTATGGCTGGAGGACACTCATACTTCCTACACGTCATGGTCTTACGCAACCGAGTGGGTTTGCAGAAGTCCGGAGAGTTAGAGGAGCTAGTTTACCATCTACGGCTTTTCAGTTTCTTTAGCAATGAAAATAACATCCAAATCTTTACCAATTAATCAGTACACGTGTTTATCCTCATTGCAGACTCCGTTCTCCCGAAAATAATATATTACGTATTTCCTCAACAACGTTTATTCCCTACCTTAACCTTTATTCGTAGATTATTGTAGTGTTTTCTACATTGCTCTTTTTTCCTAACTACTTCATGAATAAATTTTTCGAGAGTAAGCAGAGATAGATGGTCCTGTAATACGATTCTTTAAAACATTCTCCACTGACAAATGCATATAAACGGTAGAATTTTTGTTTCGAGAGCAATGCAATACCGCTAAATGAGAGCTTCCCGCTCAGAATAACAAAAAAGTTGGTCAAGTGCGAGTCTGACTCGCGCAAGAAGGATTCCGTACCATAACCTATTAAAAAAAATCGTGATTTTAGAATGTGTTGGTGCAAGAGAAATACATCGTCTGCGAAAATTTCAACTGTCCTGTACAACATTATTTTTTGTATATGCGAAACCCGACATATGTGTATTTTTTTGTGTAAAGAATCTATGTACAAAATTTCATAAAGATACCATGAAAAACCACAAAGTTATGTGCTTGTTATCTTACCTGGTTCTCCCAACAAAAATATAGTCAACGCTCCGCTCGGGCGGGCGAGCGGTAGGTACGTTGAGTTGTGGCGTCAGCAGTTGCGCGGCGCGCCAAGTACTATGATTTACTGTAAACTGAACTTATGCACTCGGTAACCACCCTGCAACCATTTCTAAATGTATTTCGGAAAAAATAAAACATTGTGTAAAATGATTGGAATCAATTCAGTTGCTTATTCTGAACAAAATATATTCAGGTTTCGTATAAAGAAAAAATTACGTTGTATATTACGGTTCATGAGATACAGGCTGATGACAGACTGACAGTGAAGTGTAATGGGGTAACGTTTTCACTATTTGGTTGCGGAACACTAAAAACTTGATTCTTTCAAAAAATCTAACTGTTATTTTAAGATAATCTGCGTGTCGGACACATTTGAATGCGCTTTGCATGTTAATTGTTCGAAAGTTATTTTCTATTGAACACTACCGTGATTTTGTATCACGATTCACGACGGTTGTTTAAAATCCTAGTCATTTGTATAATAAATGAAATAGGTGCCTGTGTGAGTGCACAGCAGTTTCTGTAACCATCTCCCCTTAACAAAACAGGAGGAGGTGGAGTGAACTGTCATTCATTGCAGCTAATGCTAGGGATTGATACCTACTATTGACAGCTATTGACCCATAAGGATAATAAAGGTTAGGTAAACACTTGACCAAATATGATATAAAATTTTACATAATTATCATATTAACAATACTAATGAATTTTGAAATAATCCATTTTTCCCGGGAATTAATTCCAATTTCCCCGAAATTTGGTAATTTTTAAAAAAGTGACAACACCGGTATTATTATAAGCGAATAGCGACGCGACCACGTCACAGGTGCCGCGTGCCCTGCCCCCCGCCACCCGCGAAACGGGGTTGCTTACCGCACATGTATTAAGTTACCTCTTTTTGCGAAATAATATTTATTTTTTAAGGGGGATTTTTTTTTAAGTTTAGGCTGTCTTTGTGGGCATTAGTAGAATCAGTTATCGATACCTAACAATACCTTCACGGATCGGACAGGGTTTTCTTTACATATTGTATATTAATAATTATAAACTAGTGCTTGACTGCAATCCCGCCTGATAGTAAGCAGTGATGCAATCGTTGAGTGTAAAGCGCACTAGTTTATTAAGCATATTCACTTAAAAAACTTAGGAATATGAAGGATGACGGCAGTTGAGCGAGGTGATGTAATGTTAAACCCAAGACCAACACGACCAAACTATGCTGCGCTAGAGGGAGATTGATCTGGAGACTCTCCACGACCAAACTCCCGACACAACAACATTTGGCGCATCGTACCCGCCACACATCGCAAAACAACTGCTCAGACCCGTCCTCCTATAATCCGTCCGACCTCGTATAATTATAAATTAATGCTTGACCGCAATCCCGCCATCCGGCGGCAAGCAGTAATACAATCGTTAATGGTAAAGCGCGCTAGTTTATTAAAGAGTCTCTATTCACTCACAAAAAAAGTCAGTGAATAGAAGAACGGCAGTTGAGCGAGGTGATGCAATGTTAAACTCAACAACATTAACAACGATGGTGCGCCAGAGGGAGATTGATCTGGAGACCCGCCACAACCAAACTCCCGACACAACAACATTTGGCGCATCGTACCCGGCACACATCGCAACACAACTGCTCAGACCTGTCCTCCGTACGGCTTCACCAGACATCATGACGGAACACGACGAATCGCTTGGCGGCAAGAGTTTGACTGGTGGGTGGTAACTGTTGCCGGCAGCCGATGTTATGACCTACCACCGAGGGAAATGCACAGCTCACTCCGCTCAATTATTCACGGAGAGATATTTACATGTTTGTTCCAAATCACTTTAAAAGTCCATATTTATATTGCGACGATATTCTTCTTCCTTCTTCTTCTTCTTCAGCCTACAAAGGTTCACTGCTGGACAAAGACCTCCCCCAAGGCTTTCATTGTTTTAAGGGGGTCGCCATAATTCCCGCGCTTGGCGCAGCCGTGTTGGGATCGCAGTAATTTGTTATTCCACAAGAGAAGCTCTGCTGCCCGCTTCCCTGGCGAGAGTTGTCTTAAAGTCGCCTCTTACGATATCCACTGGAGAATATGGGTTGGTACTATTCTAAGCCCGGTAGGATACGGACGACGACCGGTGACTATAATTTGACATGTAGGTACTTATTTCCATACATTTTATTGACGTTGACAGTAACCTTAGAAATGATAAAATCCTACAATATGCTTCAATTGAGGTTTTAATTGTACAATTATGTCGATGAGTTTTCTTTTCATTTAATACTGCTGAATGGCAGGCCATTTACCGCGCATTATTTTCTCGTTAATTAGTAATTAGTGTCTTATTTTAACTGACTTTATATCGTTGGTTAGTTAAATTATGAGATCGTATTGTAAGACAATCATTTGCAGAAGGCGTTGTTACTTGTAATATCTCGGGTAATTGTTAAATAATATTTGTTATACGGTACGTTCTTCTAAAGGATCAAGGATAGAGTATAATATTATAACAGCTGAAGCTATGTTAAGAAATATAATAATAACCGGACAAGTGCGAGTCGAACTGGCGCAAGAAGGGTTCCGTACCATGCATTATCTTTAAAAACGATAAAAAATCACGTTTGTTGTATGGGAGCCCTCCTTAAATATCCTATTTATTTTATTTTTAGTATTTGTTGTTATAGCGGCAACAGAAATACATAATCTCTGTAAATTTCAACTGTCTAGCTATTACGATTCATGAGATACAGCCTGGTGACAGACGGACGAACAGGCGGTCAGCGAAGTCTCATGAATAGGGTTCCGTTTTAACTTTTAGTTACGGAACCCTAAAAAGGGTATTGTTAATTAAGTATCTTACCTTATTCCGTATGAAGTGTGATGGGAATGATAGATACGATAAAATTACAGAATGTACTTTCAGTGACGCAAAACACGATGATTGCAGCAATTTAGCTGTTTCTTTATGATTGGCGTTCGCTAAACGATGCATTGTGTTCTAAAGGTTAGACTATCACCATCTAACTACATACTTTAATAAAATTGTATTATTTTATTTCATGTTTATATTGCATTTGCTGTTGTTTCGACATCTGCATTAAGTCGAGTTTCTTTTTTCTCTAGACATTCGTTACTTCTACTATTTTAGTAGTACTATTATTTGGAAATAATCCATACTAATAGTATAAATGTGAAAGTCTCTCTGTCTGTCTGTCTGTCCGGCTTTCACGCCAAAACTACTGAAACGATTGTAATGAAATTTAGTACACAGGTAGTCTAGAGCCTGAGAAAGGACATAGGCTATACATATAACATTCCGCTATGACTTATAGGAGTAAAGCAGTAAGAAAAAATGTTTCTAAAACGGAAGCTAACGCGTACGTACATATTGCTCCCATTATTTTAACAGGCGCTTATTTTATATCAACTAACTTCTTTTTAATTTACGGGAACCACCGTGCGCTGTAAACTGAAGTCCACGCGGTCGGAGTCGCGGGCAAGAGCTAGTTCTAAATAAAAATATGTAACCTACTCATTTAGTGATTGCCTTACGTTTTTCTACTACTTTTAAAAGCATTCAGATACATAGTTCACCTTAATTTTATATGAATTTAACAATAATTACTAATCGATTTATTATAGCTTTAATAAAATAACTGGCAAATAAAAACTGTCATTGTGTAGTATTGATGAAATAAACATAACATACATAAGCAGTCTATCATGGACATAGTTACATTACTATTTATCAGCATATCAACCATTTACAGCCAGTTTCTTCATCAAAAGTAATAGCTAAAGTAACGTCATAAAGTAAAAGTAACGGTCAAATCGTTTCTTCACAATTTTAACTGATGGTTTAACTGTAACTTTTGCCTTTAACTTTTACTGCTCATTGAGCGGCAGTAAAAGCTAAAGTCACTGTAATTTTGACAAAGTTGTAGTTTAAATAGGTGTTTAGTTTAGTATTAAAATGTTATCATGAACTTCATCCAGTGAAAGTTTAAGTTCATCAGATGATGAAGTTATCGTTAGTTATTTAACGTGTAGACGTAAAAAGTTTAATATTCTCAAAGATCATTTTTTATGGGACGAAGCTAATTTTCTGTTCCAATACAGAATTTCAAAGGAAACAGTTACATACCTCAGCCTATTATTACAAGATAAATTGACGCCAACCACTGCAAAGTAAGTTTATTTTTCAGTTTGCATTTAACACAATTACCAATAGGTACTTATAGAATCAACTATATTCTTACCAACCTATTTTAGGAACAAACCAACCTATTTTTGTTACAAAAGTCGTAAAGTCGTCATTTTAATAAAATAAATGCATATTTTTTCCAAAGTTATTGTTTTATTTACATAATGACACATTATTGTACAATAATCAAGTGAAATACCAGACATTTCTATACATATTTTGCATCTGCAAGCTGAACAAAAACACTGCTCAGGTAGTCAACCTTTATAAAGAATATAACGGCAATTCATTTTTGGCATTACTTGACAGTGGATATTACGTGTTGTCATAAGCAAAAAAGGGTCCCCACGTTTTTTTGGGGTAATTACGATGTTTGTCTTGTGGTAACCCTATTGACTTTTAGTTTAGATGTTACTTTGATGAAGAAACACATTTGCTGTAATATCAGTAATAGTCAAGTAAAAGTTAATACTTTTACTGATACTTTTAGTTGTTGATGAAGAAACTGGCTGTTAGACACAGGCCTGCTCTCGGTACGAGGAAGTGGGCCATAAATGCCATAATCTACCCCGCTGGCACATATTTTGGTTTCCTCAAGATGATTTTGTGCACCGAAATTACTGCTTTCGATTTATTTTTTTAAATTTCAATGGCAAATAGATTATAATATTGCTGTATTTTATTTTGAAATAACGAAGTTTATTATAATAAACTTCGTTGTTTATATATTATTTACATCGAAATAACGAAAGGCTGATAACCGTTATTTTTGTAATACATATTATAATAAAATGAGTATAGGAAGTAGGTGATACTAATGTAAAAATAATACCTAAAAGTGGAAAACCCTAATTAACTAAATTTACACCCTCATAGCAGTCATTATTTTCGCGAAATTTATAGTAACTGTAAAAATGTGTTATGTACTTGATAATACTTGACGTCACCAGGATATGATCTTGATTGATATATCTTGATTGTTTTGTATAACAATACGGCTATAGCTACTACAATCTGTTACATTTCTTTATTAGAGTTTCAATTTTATCTCTAAATCATTAAGGCTCAAGGTTGATTGGGAATATTTGACAGTTTCGGGTAGCTTGATCTGCTGTCGTCCGTACATAGTTAACTAAAGGCATAGAAATAATACCAAGTGACTTAGATAACCTACTTTTAACCGACCTTTCATTTACATTGCTAAATTGAAGAGCACAACTGTGATGTAGCATGACAACTAAAGTGGCTGTAACTAAGTCACATGAATTTGTATTTACCTCTACTTAAACTGATGGAGTATAGTAATACCTGAGGCTTGTGCTTCTTCAATTATCTACATACGCCTTATACAACATTATTTTTTGTTTATGTTGAAACCCGAAACACAGTATTTTTAAATAAAGAATCTATGTAAAAAATTTCAAAGCGACATCATGAAAAACCACGAAGCTAGGAGCTTGTTATCCTACTTGGTTGTCCCAACAAAAATATGGTCCACGCTCCGTTTAGGCAGGTGAGCCGGGTGCATTGACCTGTGGCGTCAGCTGCTGCGTCCGCGTAAGCTGCGTAGCGCGCTCAGTAACCACACTGCATTTAGAAGTCTAAATGTATTTGTGCAAAAATATAACATGGTGTAAAAATGATTGGAATCGATTCAGTTGCTTATTCTGAACAAACTATAATATCGGTTTATGGTTTCGCATAAATAAAAAATAACGTTGTATATTTTGACTGAGTGTGGTTGGTATCTCTAACTAGTCAATTGCATAAAAAACATTCGTCAGCTATGAAAAACAGTCATTCAGCCGTCTCTCGTAATCGCATTAAATTGAGCGGCGCGCGGCGGCTCAAAATGCCAGACAGTATTACCAAATATGTACTAATAAATTATTTATTAATATTAAAACACAGCTGTTGCATACATTTTGTAAGTCAGTAGATTACTAATGTTTTTCCGTAGTATTGTGTAAATTTTGATTTTATACTTGGGTTTTTTAATTCACTTGTTTAATCCCGCGCCGCTGGTAATGGTTTGAACTCGCTCACTTTAGTGTGAACATTAATAGGGTTCATGATCATCATCCATCTTTTTATCGTCCCACTGCTGGGCACAGGTCTCCTCTCATACAGAGAAGGATTGAGCGTAATCACCACGCTTGCTCAATGCGGGTTGGCGATTTCAGACTTAAAGTCCAGGTTTCGTCAAGATGGTTTCAAGATTTCCAAATCATATGTGTCCAAGTATACTTAGAAAGTACATATATAACAAAAAGTTACATCATTGGTACTTGCCTGACCTGGAATCGAACCCGCACACTCGTACTCGAGAGGCTGGTGTTTTAACCACTAGGTTGAAATAAAATAATAATTGTGTCCTGAATTATATTCCTGATCTTAGTATATTTAATAACAATTGCGAGACTAACCAAATCGTTGTAACGAAACCATAGTGAGATCTAACTCGATACCAACGCCATCTATCGAGCTTTATCTCCAGCTTTCGACCTTTTACATTCATAGTATGGTTTCTTCTTGAACACTTGTAATGTTTTCAATTACTTTGAAGATGACATCTAACAAAAATTATGAGTATATTTTTAGATATCATCTTCAAAGTAATTATGACGTTTGTTCGAGTTTCTGGACGTTCAGTAAGTTACTTATGACAGGAACATAATAAACAGTTTCTAAGGTCCGTATTATAGAACGTCACTCAAAACTCAAGCTCTACTTAAGTCTCGTTTCAAGCCATTTGATTGGTTGAAACTAGTTTTAAGTAACATTTAAGCAGAGATCAATGCTTGAGTTTCCTTCTGGAATACGCACCTTAGTGTCTTAGGTCCATATTACAGAACGTTACTCAAGCATTGATCTCTACTTAAGCATTACTTAAAACTAGATTCAACCAATGAAAAGGCTTGAAACAAGACTTAAGTAGAACTTGAGTTTGAGTGACGTTCTGTAATACGGACCTTATTCTTCTTATTGTATCAATAATAAAAAATACATTTTTGGCAAACAATTCAACTGCGAACACCGCTCACTGACGCAATCATAGTATAACATCATCAAGCGCTTAGGTGACAAACAACTAATAATAATCTAAGCTTCTTTATCGATTTCAAATCATATCAAGCAAGGAAAATGGGAGGGATGAGCATCGTATTTACAAGACAAGTGAATGTCGAACCGATGTTCGGTCATCAATGAATTGAATCTTGTCGGCTCGGGGATAGTTGCGTAGTCGGCTTGGTGTTTCGAAATTTAAAATTAGCATAGAAAGCAGCAGACCTAGGCTAGAGGGGCGCCATATCTGTCCTTGAAATGCGGTCGTTACCAATCGGTCTATTCTGTAAAAGTCATAATTTAAAAATTACGGTGAAGTTATCTGTCATATTCTAGTGATTCACAGCTTACTTGTAGGACATTGTCTGGACTTGAAAAAAGACGATGATCCCTGAGTTTGTTTCGGCTATTTTGTAGCTCGCTCAGAGGTAGTCAGTTAGGAAATGCCGGCTCCACCTAGTTTAAAAAAAATATGACGTGTAAAAGTGATCAGTGATCCACTAGCATAGGCGGGGCAGGGGGTAAAAATAAGTCACTAAAGATATGAAATGACATAAAAAAGTTACCGACACCTTAATTGGATGCTTCAAAAGTATTGAAAACAAAACGTAACATGTAAACATTACTCTCAATTTGAATAATGTTGAAGCATATTGTTAATCCATTGCTCTTTACATTTGAAGAACGATTTTCAAACATAAACGTAAATAACGCAATTGATCTTGTTGAACTGTCAAAATGAAACCCATTGCTATTAGCCGTGTGTTACACAATTACCCGGATGGTGTCCTATTGAGCTCTGCCATTACGAATACCCGGATGGTGTCCTATTGAGCTCTGCCATTACGAAAAGCGTGACATAATTACATTAAAAAACTTTAAAAGGTTAAACTCTGTAGTACAATTATCGCGACGGTTAAGCATTGATGCTATTTATCTTAGATCCTATGTAGAAAATAATTGGGATCCGCAAACATTAGTCATTCCAATTGCACTCGGACTTGTAACCAGCTGCGATGCAATTACGCACTTGTGTGGTCAAAGTTTTTTCAATGAACTGTCAACGGTACAATTTATACCACTGATAATTGGCTAGCAAATAATTCCGCCTCAATATTAAAATAACATTATTTTCAATAACATAATATGGAGTTGGTTTTATACTTTAACCAATGTTCAGGGGATATTTTATTTAAACTGGATCTTACCTATCGTTATGTCGTCATATTTGATATTTTGCGAGACTAACGAACGGTGATTTGTATAGTAACAAAACATGATTTGTTACTATACAAATCACCGTTTGCTTGTCTCGCTTAATATGAAAAATGGCTCGGCTGATTGTGATTAAACTTTGGTAAGCTGTTGTGTGCACGCCGACGCCGTAGCAGATTACTAACAAATAATTTAAAAGGCATTTCAACGCATTCGGCATTAGGTAAATACGAATTAATTAAAAATGTTACCATAAAACATAGAAATAAAAGTCGTACGAAGGACGGGACTGAGCAGTTGTGCCGCGATGTGTGCCGTGTACGATGCACCAAATGTTGTGTTGGGAGTTTGGTCGTGGAGGGTTTCCAGATCAATCTCCCTCTGCAGGAGCATCGTTGGTCGTGTTGTTGAATTTAACATTGCATCATTTCGCTCAGCTGCCGTCTTCCCTCCTACTCGGTTTTTTTGAGTGAATAGGCTCCGAGCTAAAGCTTGCATTAACGATTGCATCATTGCATGCAGGATTCCGCTCAAGCACTTGTTTATAATTACTGTCAAGAGCTGTGCTACCCAATAGTAGAATAAAAACAATAGTAAATAAAGGATATGATAATAAATTAAAAAAACTCATGTCGGGCACGAATTTGCCACCTTTCTTCTGGTAACACTACATCAATGTTGCCATGTTCTATTAATAATAACATAGTACCAAGTAAGTAATCGTTCAAGAATGCCTCGCGTCTTCGACACACTTAATTACTTACAATATAATGATGATCAATTAAAGTTTGTTTTTAATAAATATACGGACCTTACCAGTTCTCTAGAGTTCTGCAATTTCTGGTAGTTTCTTTTAATCTTTTAATTTTGATCTATAATTTTGTTAATAATTGATTCTTAATACGTGTTCTCTATAATTTAATATTAAAGTGTTTTAACTGCATCTGCTTCAAAAATAAGTAATATTGTGAAAGAAATAAGTGAGTCCAAGCGTGATGTTAGATAGCCTATAATCTCCCTCAAAAATTATGTATTCAAGTGCAAAAATATTTTTTCAAACCAGACGGATAGTTTAGAAAGAAAGAAATACTTTTTATTCCGCACAAATAAAACGCACATTACAAGTAAATAGAGTAAAAATAAAAAAAGAAAAAACAAAACATAATAAATAATAAAGTCAAAAGTCTCGTACTCAAATATGAAATCTTTTTTGACTATGAAGTTTCAGAGATTAGCGCATTCAAACTAAACTCTTCATCTTTGTTTTTAGTAATATACCTATGTATATTGTATAATAGACACGGATATATCGCAATGTTAAAATAACAAAGTTATACACATATAATTTTTCTTAGTACTGGGCCATTCTCTCTACCTTTACTTTTTGTTCTATGGTTTTTTCTATGACAGGTGTGGCCACCAAAGGGGATCGGCTCGTGCGCCGCAAAGAGGGTGGGGTCGGCGCATGCGCACCTTTTATATCTTTACTTTTTTATGTTTTACCTTATAATAATTTTATTGCTAATTCTTATTGTGTGTAACTAAATTTTGTTCAACCATGTAAGTTACACCTTGCAGCATGATTACGATAGCACTTAAAGCGAATAAGCAGTACACTGTACAATGGATAGGTCGTATCAACTTTTTTAACATGGTGGATTACTTGAAGGACTAACATCGATTTAAAGACTATTCTTTTGGAGATATAAATGCAGAAATGGTGCTGAAAAATAACACGTAAATTTACGAAAATAAACCGTACAAAATTTACTTTTAAATACTTACCTTACTACAGAAAGTAATAATAACAAACTTTGCCATAGATTTTTTGTTGTTAGCTAATGGACGACCAAAATAACAACAATAAAAATAGGTATAGTAAAAATGATTTTAAGTATCTTACCATAGAATAAAGAGGGGAAGTAGGTTATCTGCGACCCAATCCGCGATTTAATTGCCTACTGTCTTAGGGTTGACGACTGTCCGCGCTTCGTCGGTTACGGTTGTCGCCCAAACCGCTAACAAATATTTATAGACTAAGAGCTTATGTTTAAATTATTTGCTTAGTATTTAGTTTACATATACTAGTCAGTTTTTTTTTGTAATTTTTATTTTTAGTTTTGTACACATAAAGAACCATATTTATTTTTATTTTTAATTAATACAAATATAAATAATACAAACATAACATCTATTGAATCACACATTTAATACAAAATTACAAATTAGCTACAGAAAAATACCTACTTTCTTCGGTTTCGACTATTACGAAACGCGTTGTTATTAAACTTTAATGTGTAATATATCCGTATCCTTGTAAATAACTTTTAGAAATATAATTTGAAAAATATAAGTCTTTTATTTGTTCATAAATAGACATACCAACTTTGCAGTTTATGTGATCATTTTTTAAAAGCTAATGTGCCGAAAAGCCGTGACGCGCGAACCTCGTTCCGTGCTAGCCGCGACTAGCGCAGTCATAGGCACTCTAATATTGTGTTTAGGTGTGCGTGCGGCGACGCATAGATACTATGGCGCACACATACAAGCCGCGCGCGGTCCGTTTGTATGAAGATAACGTACTTCCCTCTCTTTATTCTATGATCTTACTACATCGTGAGATATAAGGGATAATATTATACAACCAGGACCTCATTTGTGTTCGCTGAGTTAGAAAATACATTTGTGTCATAAATATAATACAAATAATAGACCTTAAACGCATGTATAGCTGGACCTTTAGAAGCATTAAGTTATGATTAAGTCGTATAATATTTCCGACCTACACATACGACTTACTGCTTCTAACATCGAGCTATAGATACGACCTAATGCTAGAAGCATTAGGTCGTATCTATAGCCGTATATAATAGGTCGATTATGGGCAATGTTAAATTCAGGGACCGAGCATACATGCAGAATAAACTTATCTTTGCTCTATAAGATAACTTTATGTATTACTAAGAACATATTAAAGCTATTACTTTATGTGTTATACTTTGTATAAAAGCCGGGCTGGTGCCGCATATGGCATGCCCGGCGGACAAGCAGCTGTCAGCCGTTACGAACAAACCGTTGGACATTCAAATTTGACGTAACGATTTTATTCTGTTGTTTTTAAATTAAGAAAATTATTAATACTCATTAATTGGAAGCAAATTATATGTTTTAGGGTTTAGACAATGAGTCTCTTGGAGGCTTGAGAGTATTGAACCTCTATATGGCGAAATCTATCCGTGTTTTGTTATAAGACTGACAAATGCGTGCACTAGACAGGTCCACTCTGTGTGGTTCTCTCTTTAAATGACCATTTCAGAGACCAATAAACAAAAACTTTCCAAAATTATGCCTTGATTTTAAAAGAAACTGAATTTGCTTCGACCTTCTCATACTAGTAATAGGAAACTCAGACCTCATGTAGTTTATAAAATATGATTGACGTACAAAAGTATTTGTGGAAACAGAAATAAAGTATTTATAACCGATATGCAAAACATATTTCATTGAATGTATGAATTTATTGATTGAATTAATAATTTTGTTGGCATGCATTCCTATATTAGTATCTAGAGACTAATTGTTTCCGACGTTGTCAATAAGTGACATTTCCCGATGCGGGTAATTTTAATTTGTATTACGAACATCATTTTAACCAATGTTTAATGCAGTGTACCTCCTGCTGCATTTGTATGCTTTCTTAAAAGCTGCACAATTAATGCTTCCTTTGACTTGTATTCACCTTGCATGATTAAAGAATTATTGAATTAAAGAAAAGAATTTTAATAAAGACCATGTAATGTAATGTATGATGCACCTCCTATCGAGCAGCACATTTACTGTAATGAAATGCAACACATCGAAGATTACAGTGGTTACAATGTTACACTTTCGTGCAGTTTTTTGTTTAATAATTAAGCAATTATGTACCTTTATCAACTCATTATATGGAATATCTAGCATTATTAATTGGTGTTTAGGTCTTGGCAACACCCGTTGCCTGTAATTTTTTGCGTGACGCTTCGTTTAGTAAGAGGTGTATAGCGTGATAGTTATGCCACGCCCTCTCCAGTCAGACCGAAGCTGATTGACAGAAAGGAGAAGCCGAAAGGGTAATTATTTGACAGACATATGCGGTTGTTATTATCCCAATTCAATGATTTGGTCAAAAGATCAAGGTATTTTATGAACTATACAACAGCAGCGCTATTCTGAAACCATATAGCATGTGTTATTGGATAAAGTAAATTTGGAGTGGCTGCCATTCATTGACATCACAGACAACAGAGTCTAAACTCACTTCAGCAAAATTTCCATTGTGTAATTTTTACAGAATCCATCGACAACTTTACGGCTCAGTTATAGAAGAATAGAAACGTTTATTACTAAAGCTAAGTGAGTTAAAATCTTCTTACGAGATTGAAACTAAATGGTTAATCCTAAAAACTTGAAATATAAATTGATCTTCTTTAGAAGAAGTATTAAAAGTGACTCGCGTTTGGTGGGGTTTTTGAAAGACAGACGTGTTATATTTGGAGAACTCGAGAATTCTTATAACAATAATGCAAACGATGAATACGGTATTAAATATATTTTAAAATTCCGTAACTAGACAATAGGAACAAATGAGCCAGTGTCGGAGTAAGTCAAAGAGAATTTGAACCTAAATAATAAAAATATACTTTAAGATTCGCAAGTAATCGAATGAATTAAGAACAAAAAAGCACGATGGAGGATACCACTGAATCTACGGTTAAGGAGAAGACATTTAATAGTAAGGATAGTATATTTGAATCAAAATTATAAAACACAACCACTTATCAAAGCATCCGTTGACCACCTGTCTAGACTTTTCTTAGCTTTGTAATTGATAGTCAACTATCCACAGACCGACTTCTTCAAGCGTTGTTTAACCTTGAAGATCGACCCATGCGGCTTTTATTACTTAACCTCTAGCCCCATTAACGGTTAATAACTCGTTATTTAAATTTCTTCGAGGTCGAAATTGTTACGTCTTTTGTACCTGAATGGCATGTGTAGTGATAGGCAAACTATCACTACACATGCCATTCAGGTACAAATTATAGAGACACAACTGACTTCGGCATTCTCGTTCGAGACGATATGCTTAGATCATCGGCATTCATCGGCCGCGCGATGAGTAAATATTGCCAGTTGCCTTGCCTTCGCGCTACTCAGCTCGTCCGGCATACTAATATTATTACTACTGATAACGTACTAGTAGGTATTTACCGGTGTTTAAAGGATTAGATTACCTGTTCCTATCTTGGTAACGGCTCTTTACCTGTGGAATTTTGATTAAAAAAGTCATGCATATTTCGTAAATGGGTTACAAAAGCAGGCTTTTGCGTCTTGCTGCAAGGCTATTTACTTGCATGCCTTACCATTTAATAATGTAATTAATTTAGAAATGGAAGGATCGCATTTTGTTTTTGTTTCTTGTAACTACTGATGCTAGTGCCTGGTATTTGGAAAGATTGAAAGCTTGAAACCAAGTCTGTAAATTATTTTGAGGTTTGGCTCCATAAAATAACTATCGTTTGAAGTTTTCACTGTCTTGTGTGTACGTTTGATTCTGCGCGTGTGATGCCAATGACAAGCCCCCTGTTTCTTCTCACAATCTTGATCTTTAACCCATTCACGTAACTACGCGGTGTAGCCTCTAATAGATATATTTATGAGAATTAAGTGTCCCTGAGGTTTCATAATAGTTTTCCTTATTCCTCATTTATAAATATAATATCATCACGATTTATTTGCTTATTTCGTGGTATAGCAATAACACTTTATTAGGACTTGTATCCTTATTTATATTATTAACCGACTTCAAAAAGGAGGAGGTTACTCAATTCGACCGTATATATGCTTTTTTTTTCTATGTTTGTTCGCGCATAACTTCGTCGTTTATGAACCGATTTTGATAATTCTTTTTCTGTTGGAAAGAAGACGTTCCCAAGGTGGTCCCATGATAAGGATATCAGGGTTTGATGTTGGAAGACCAGAGAAAACAAAGGGAACTTTCAAAAATTGCAGGGGGGCACTAGTGCATTTCTTGGCATTTTCATTAAGTACTTTAAAGCACTACAATTTAATAAAGGTCTGGAGTAGATCTGATGATGGAGCCGCGAGACAGTCGAAGGAACTCCTCAACAATTCACAGCAGCTACCTTGTTTTTGGGCTCGATTAATTTGTATTGATAAGAACTTTACACCTAGATGGGTTGTGACTGTCATAAGAGCTCTGATGATGAAGACAAAGGCCAGTTCCGGGAACTCCTCAACGGTTTACAGTAACTACTTTGTGGTTGGACTTCATTCATTTATATTGATGAGACCTTTGCACCCATTGGGTTAAAATAATGGTCTACAGTAAATTTGATGATGATGACCATAGGCAGTTGAGGGAATACTTACGGCTAAAAATTAAAGTAAACAAAATTACGTCGTTTCCCAACTATATTTGCGTCAGCTTCCAGTCTGACCGGATACTACTCTATACATAGTACTTTTAACAACTAAAAAGTGTAAAATAAAAACTTTTTTACAAAAAAACAACCGACTTCCAAAAACCACTACAAAGTGAAAAATAACTAATTTCGGAAGTCGGTGTCAAAAACGAATATACAAAACCAAAGACACCGACTTCCGAAATTAGTTATTTTTCACTTTGTAGTGGTTTTTGGAAGTCGGTTGTTTTTTTGTAAAAAAGTTTTTTGTGTTACTATCAATATACAGCGTGGTTGAAGTTGAGATGAGGATCTATTGGTGTCATATCGTAAGTAAAACCTATTATAGTTTTTATGCCAAAAGAGAACTACCGGGTGAGTACTTAAGACATGGGAAATACACAGACTCTATGAGAACATGAACGTGAGCTTACAGCTTATGTTGTAGAGGACATTCGGATCGCCCCGGAGAGGTCGGCGTGAGGTCGCATGACTCACTGCAAAACCGGATCTGTGCTGGTAAACTTATAGCTACTAACCTCAAGTTAAACAACTACAAAACTTGATAGTTGTTTTAGTTTCACTTGGATGCGCGTACCGAACTTCCAACTAATAACACATTTTTGTGGTAACAATTATTAACGTCACTAGAATTAGTTTTGCGGTTACCTTTAAGCGATAGTGTTGTAATGGTGCCTACATTAATGTTTTACGATTTATGGTATCTAAGCATATGCTTGTGCGCAGTTGCTGCTGTTGCCTCGACCGTATGATCGAAGCAAAAGAAGTTAAATACCACTACAGAAGTTATACCAAATGGTCGAGGTTTGAAAATCGCCTAATATGTTAGGTATATTAAGCACTAGCGCCCTACGGTAGGAATATCAGGGTAAAAAGTACTGTGTGTTATTCCTGGTCTTAAACTATTTGGGTGCCTATCTTCATACAAATCCGTTGAGGAGTTTTTGCGTTAAAGAGGAACAAACATCCATCCATATTCACAATCACAAACTTCCGCATTTATAAGTGGGATAGTAGTTGAAGGTTTTTATACTGAACTCTTCGCACAATACTCGATGCATCAGGGACGCCTTTGAGTTATCATTATTGCACACAAACTCGAAGCATCCGGGACGCCTTTTTGTTATCATTATTTCCAGTGTTAGTCGTTTGCCAGTATAATGCAGGCGATATCAATAACTCTGCACGTTTTCTCTTACAGCTTAAGAGTTGAGGTGGTCAGTTGCTTACAAAACTTATTGCAGATAAACTTTACCAAGCTCATAGCAGTTTTCTTTAGAAATGTTTGGAAAGCTATCGTTTTGAACGAAGTTTACGATTTCTGTCCAATATCTTGTTAGTTATCATGCTCATGTTTTACTGCTACACTGCGTTATTATAAGCAAAATGTGTTTGTCTCACTATTCTTGTGGAAATCACGTAGCAACGATTATATTGTCGCTCTACAAGCAAAACGATGATAACCTAAGAGTCTCTTTTAGAGATTATGAATCTAAATGATTCATAATCCAACTGATGGTGATTATGAACAATTTAGATCTTATTATGGCATCATCGTAGATAATGTGACTGAGTGGTTGTGGTATAGTATTATTCGAATATCATCCTTTCACCGCAGTCAATCTAACTAGAGTAGATACACGTATGCATACAATGGTATGGTCCCACAATACAGACCACTTTAACACAACGCATGGCTTACTTTATTAACTTATCTACTGAGTCATAGATATGCCTATTTGTTTCAATATATCTTTAGTACTTTCACATACCTTTACCTCGTACAGCCCCAATCCTTGTCTGATAAGATTTGCAGCCAATTTCCTGATGTTGATAGTACATATCATTGCAACTGTCCGTTGTTTTCGAACGGGCCGATAACAGTGATAACGGTACGAGGATGTTAAAATCTCTTAGTTACCTCTTTTATATATCTATACAAAATGTAAAAAGAAAGTCCCATCTTCTAGTCTCGCCTAGACTTCATTAAAATCCATTTCGTTTCGTGAAAGCTTAAATTTTTCGTCAAACGAGTTATCAGCAATCTTATTCAGATTAGTAGCCGTATCGCTTTTTAAAACAAGTCTAAAATATTTATTGGAATTGAAATATTTACTTTTTATTGGCTGATTGGTCTTTTTGGATATTTTTGACCAAATAGGCACTTTCGACATCGGCGATTATAATATAGGTGCGGTGAATACGGCGGCGGCAATATATTTCTACATGATAATGTATCTTTATGTCGTTGTACGTGAAGTACAAAGGTACTTAAAGATTGCGTGAAGTACCTCGATTTTTATATATCGTCGATTGATTGGTCGTTATAAGAAAATTAATAAAATTCTTTTAGTGCCGTCATTGAGTGTAATTTTATCTATATTTTTAATAAAAACTACCAAACTTGTGCAATCATTGTTATAATTAGTAATCTGAAACAGCTGATAGCCACTGCACTGATACAATCTTGCCAATTTTAATTATAAGAATGACGGCAGTGTTTCTGAACTTAACGTGACTTCACAAGCAAGTCTAGTAGCACCCCATTTCACTCTATAAAAACTCTGTAAATAACCGGGACAGTCGTGTAGACTACCGTAAAGACAGACGTAACACTTGCGAACCGAATTTTAACAGATGCAACGTCGCGTGTCTACTGAATTTAAATTAACACAAGTGTCACCTTCGCACCTTCTCCATAATACATCGGTTCCTTACTTGTGACCATTCATAGGCATAATGGTTTAATCAGTAACCACTTTTTGCCACTAACCTACTGCGCTGGTGGAGCATTGCTTGTAAAAACCCGAGCACGTATCACTTTGCTATTTTTTGCGTGTAACTTGTTCACGATTTTGTGCGTTTTTTTCTTTTTAATATAATAAAATGACTGCAATTTTAGTGACAATGTTGGTTAAGTGTTTACAGTGTAAAAAAGTGCATTATATTTTGTTTACCTGTTATTGCTTGTGCAAAAACTCCCCTTAGTTGATGTTAACACGTTGATGTACCTGCTGTACGGACGAGAACAGGTCAAACTACCCCAAACTGTCAGATATTCCCAATCAAACTTGACCCTTAAAACTTTAGAGATAAAGTTGAAAATATAATAAAGAAATCTGACAGATTGTAGTAGCTTGATGCTCTGTCGTCTGTACAATTCATAAGATGGCTGTTATCTGCAACCATGCATGATGCAACGCTCACAATGGGTATTAATTACAGCCATGCTAATAATTATGGGCTTTTAAGATCTGCGATAGATGGCATTATCCGTCACCAGCTTATTACCTTTATAAACTCAGTTCGCGATAGTTTTAGAAAAAGTGGTTCACAGAAGCAGAGATGTACAACATCAAACTTTAGAAGAAGAATATAACATCAAATAAGAACTGTATTACGAATATCGGTAAAAACCAAGTAAGATATTATAAGTATTGACAAGTGAATAGCAATTACACAGCTATTTATTTTGGTGGACGCAATTATAATCAAGCAAAATTTAAAAAAAAAAAATACTCTGCTGCCACAACATACGTCCTTATTAGGAAACATTTCAGATTTGGTAGACTTACAGTAAAATGTAAAGCGTTCCAGATACTAACCACCAATAATTTTTTTTTTATAACTATAAACTAGTTCTTGACTGCAATCCCGCCTGTTCGTAAGCAGTGATGTAATCGTTGATGGTAAAGTGCACTAGTTTATTAAGCCTATTCACTTAAAATACTTAGGAATAGGAAGGATGACGGCAGTTGAGCGAGGTGATGCAATATTAAACCCAAGACCAACACGACCATCGATGCTGCGCCAGAGGGAGATTGATCTGGAGACTCTCCACGACCAAACTACCGACATAAGAACATTTGGCGCATCGTACCCGGCACACATCGCAACACAGCTGCTCAGACCCGTACTCAGTACGGCTTCACCAGACATCATGCCGGAACACGACGAATCGCTTGGCGGCAAGACCATGTCTGGTGGGTGGTAACTTCTGCCGGCAGCCGATGTTATCATTCTTTTAGGTTTCTACATTGACAATAGTAGCTTACGTAAAACCTAAAAAAAAAAAAAAAAATAATTAAAAGCCTCATAAATTCAGAAGAGGGATAGTTGAAATGGGTTGATTAAAGTATAATAGTGGTTGTATAAGTTCAAACCACACATGTACTACAAATTGTACTTTTTTTTTACGAAATGTAACCGAAAAACAACTTTTTTAACTTCTGTCTAATGCTATCGCGAATGGAGTATGAATTTGCCGTAAATTTCTGTTCGTCTTGCGTATTCGCTGTAAGATATACATATAATATTGAGGTATTCCGCGAAGCACACTCAGACTTAGCACACCTTAAGTATCCCACTTAGCATCATACCCACTTATCTATTAATTTCGTAGTTGATATAAGTTATCAAAGAGATAAAGAAGCAGCGATTTTATTACAAGACGTTTGGAATGTACAAAATCTTAATCAGTTTTCTTGGTCAGGGCTAATCAAATTACCACCTACTCATTACCAGTGAAAATTTTGATCTTCCTATACTATTCTCCACTATTTGAGTTCCAAAATCACTACGTTGGACTAGTGTTTCCATTACAAAGGGTCTCACTAACCCAGTTTTTCTACTGACCTTAGATATTTTCCTTTTTACGTTTGCCCTTTATTGGCGCGTTTTAAGTATACATGCACTAGTAATTTGTTTTTTTATTTAATCGTGTTTTCGTATGTCGTACATCGAATAAAATAATGATGTAAGCATCTACACATATGTCAGTCTTTCTCTACCAAGATTAGGTAATTTTCATCCATCAGTTATTTAATAAGATAAGTCGATAAAAATACTTGCAAGCCTCAGATATATGCTCATTTCATACTGGAAAGTTGCGAACAAGCAGCCTGTTTAGCCGCTCGTTAGTGTGTACGCAAACTGGTTATTCATGACGTATACATATTTCCTAATATCACATATTTAATGCCAGTTATTAATGGCTTTGGTCGTTAAAATATAAGCAACCGTTTGCAGTTGTGGTAATTAGATAACCGTTTAAGAAAGCAGCAATAGGGACATAAAAATCTCTAGCGCCTTTGATTCAAAATATGGACATCCGCATTGGCAAAGGAGATGGGCGATGGCCAGTTTTTTTTTTTTATGTAGGGCTATTTGTATCTAGAAAAAAAGTCAATATTTAAATTGTAATACACCGACAGAGCTTAGCATCAGCGTCATAAACCGACGTTATCTCAAATAAAATATTAGATAAGATATGAAATAAAGCAGTGATCAATTTAATCAAAATATGCTGGCGAGGTAAGTTCCGGAACTTGGCTCCAAATGAGGCTTTCGATACTGTTCGTCCGAAATGTTATACGGTTACTCCTTAATCATCCACCAGACCATAATTATTAAAAACACTGTGAATGAATTATAGGAGGGGTCCTTTTCGATGTTGCGCGGTTTACTAATATTAAAAATCGTTGGACCAAGTCATTTCTTCAGTGACTGTAAACTATGTATGTATTAGGAAAAGTCGGGCAAAATTGTTTGAACTATATGGGCCTTAAGTCTTACATTAACTCAGAACCTTTTAAAAAATACGTTGCAACCTACTCTAAAACTTTTGTTTTTTGGGGTGTGGCTCTAGTTATGACTTTGTGCCAATTTCAAGTAAAATAAAAATCTTCAAAAGTTCTTCTTTCTTTCTCTTATGGCTTCGCACGGTTTGTACATTTAGCCAATGTCAGGTAATGAATTATTCATGTCGAAAAAGACGGCCGCGCGAACCGAACACTAGGAGGAAGATTTGGTACAAAGCCATGATGTGGCCACTATGCTACAATATTTCACTGTTCTTTATGAATTATTCACTGAATGCACTTTTTACTATATAAATCACGCGTTTTTATTTAGTAAACTATACTATAAATAATTTAAAAGTCGAGTGAATAATGAACGTGGCACTCAGCTTTCCGCCAAAAAAAAAACACTCTAAAACTTACTGAGAATCAGCACTTTTCGAACATCAAAATGACAAAAGGCCCCAAAAACGCTGGCGCTTCACCACTTCCCAATGCTTTCACTGGGAAGAAGTATCGCAACAAACTCCCTAGCAACACAGGTATCTGTTCAGTTAGAAAGTAATCTTCGAACCATTATTCCAACACCATTGTGTCGATTTAACCAGCAGCAAGTTCGAGTTCTATAAATCCGTGGCGTCTATCTTACCCACTTACATCTCCAATTACATTCAGTCAACGACCTCGCCTCTAATTGCATGGAATAAGCTAAATTGGTTTGTGACTGCCTTCTCAGTAGCTTTGGTGATTGTGAATGTCCATCTTCTAAACACTGTTTGTTTTACCACGGAAAGCGCTCGTTATACTGATGTTCTATGGAATTATTGCAAAAACTGCTCGTGAAGCACCGTGGGTGTATAATATCGATCATATTATTAAACTTTTTGGGTGCCTTTTTTAATATTGTATATGCACTTTGTACTAATTAGTTTTCTAAAATGTTCAGTTCTGCCCTCTTGAACTTGTGATTTATCTTATGAACTAGATCGGTAAATGTTTTTTTTTTTTTTTTTTTCTATAATTATAAACTAGTGCCTGATCACAATCCCACCTGGTGAGAAGCATTGATACAATCATTGATAGTAAAGTTATTAAGAGCCTATTTAGTCAAAAAAAAAAACAGAGTGACTAGGAAGGAAGACGGCAGTTGAGCGAGGTGATGCAATGTGAAACCCAACAACACGACCATGGATGCTGCGTTAGAGGGAAATTGATCTGGGTTCCCTCCACGACCAATATCCCGACACAATAACATTTGGTGCATCGTACCCGGCACACATCGCAACACAACCGCTCAGACCCGTCCTCCGTACGGCTTTATCATCATGCCGGAACACGACGAACAAGACTTTGTCTGGTGGTAACTTCTGCCGGCAGCCGATATTATGGCCTACCACCGAGAAAAAGGCTGTTAATCTAGGTAGTTGTGTTGATGGGTGTTTGAATGGTTCCACAGCTTCCAAAGTAATATAAGCTTATTACCTACATACCTCTAGCAAAGCCATTTGCTATGAACAACTTAAAATTTCCTCTCTAATAGAACCAGACTTGAAGTTTCCACAGCCATACCAGGTGCGTAATTGTAGAAGATTTCGTTATTTCACCACACTTAGCTAAGTGTTTGGTTGGAAAATCGTTATGTCATATTATATTATACAGAAATATAAGAAGCAGTGGTGGCCTAGTGGTATCGGCCGCAACTTACAAGTTGTAGGTCGTAGGTTCGAATCCCATCAGGGCCTTTACTTGTGTAAATATTTCTTCACCACTGCTCTCAAAACGGTAAAGGCAAATATCGTGAGGAAACCGGCATGTCCTAGAGGCAAAACTTCGAAGATATGTGACATCTACCAACCCGCACTGGGCCCGCGTGGTAGATTACGGCCCACTCCCTCTCACCTAGAGGAGGCCTGCCCAAGAGTGGGAACGTTATAGGCTCTAATGTATTATGTATACAGAAATACTTCAGTTAAAATTAAATCCAGGCTGAAGAATGCTGAATGTCAACTTAAATTAAGGCTAAGTACAAATGATAAATTCTGTATCAACAGAAATACCTTTACAAATCAATCATATTTTCTCTCCCACAAGGAAGTCATCTTGGAAAATATGATTGACTTGATACAATTAAATAGTACATATGCCTTTGGTCCTTTGCTCTGTTTCTCATTAGACAATTTCATTACATCCGCGATACTTTATTGGAGGTGATTACAGGATTATCTGGTGAGTGTACAGTATTGAGGGCACTATATCGCTTAATGTTAAGTTGAATATTGATCTATACGACATGCTATTTATAAATTTAAGTAATTTATTATTAAGTGATTTCAAATGGACGTCAAAACTATGAAGTTCTAAACAGTTGGTCTCCTCTGTAATCACCTAACTTTTCGCTGTGAGATTTGTACTGAATCGATCAGTTGGTCGCTAGTCTTACTTATCTCATCACAATGACTCATTTTCCTCAACGCGTTCTGCAAAAAAAAAAAAGAAGAAACAGTTGACACACGTTTTTCCCACATTCGCTTATATGGAAACACTTATGCATTTCGAGGAGAAAAACATACAAGTACATCATGACCTACACAAGTTGTGCAATCGTTTTATGTAATCAAGTTGTATATGTTCACACAATGCTGACAATTGCGTCTCTTTCGCACGTTGGGGCTAATGCAACCTCACTGCCTTATCGTTTGGCTTCTGGAACTTTCAAGGTCCTTATCGTGATCGCCTGGAAGGGACAGCTGTCCTTTATTTTAGCTGTATTAAATGTTTTTTTTCTATATGTTTCGAAGGGTTGGTTTATCTACGATGTTAGTCCATAATCTCACATTCACTATCTATTTGAATCCTTTGTTCAGAAAGGCAAACCTTTCAATGCAAAATCGATAGCACTAACGTTGCCACTTTTTAGTAAAATTAAATAACGATCTTTGTTTGTTTTCCACCATTAAATTGCTTTATATGTAGGTGTCTATATGTGGAACATAAGTTAGATTTTCTACTTTATACATGCAGGACGAAAAATACTTGTTTCCATAAACCTCATAATTTTTATCTTCTGGCCTTTTCTTGTTGAAATAGAAAGAAAGGGAAGGTCTGAATGATGATGCTGAGAACTTAAATTGAGTTTTTGAACCACGGAATCGGGGGCATTCATACACAATATGTAAAGAAAACCCTGTCCGATCCGTGAAGGTGCTGTTAGGTATCGATAACTGATTCTACTAAAGCCTACAAAACCAGGCTAAGCTTAAAAAAAACCCTAAAAAAATAAATATTATTTCGTAAAAAGAGGTAACTTAAAACATGTGCTGTAGATCATACAGGCGCGGGCGAAGAGGGGAAGGGCACGCGGTCGCATCGCTATTCGCTCAGAATTATACCGTCAAAAATAATGTTGTCACTTTTTAAAAATTACCAAATTTTGGGGAAGTTGGGATTCATTCGCGGGGAAAAAAGATTATTTCAAATTTCAATAATATTGTTACTATGATGATTATGTAAAATTTCATATTTAATTTGGTCATATGTTTACCTAACCTTACCTTAACCTAAGAAAACCCTGTCCGACCCGTAAGGATTACTATTTTTCTTAACATATTGTATAATTGCTCATCGTACTTCTTCTTCAACCAGCTTCTACTCTGAGAAGGTACAGTTGTGGCGTCATGGTCATTTTTGAATAGTTAAATTATAATATTGCCTTCGGTGTAACAAAACATCAAAAGATTATACCCAAAAGTATTATTTAGAACACCCCAAGTTTTCACACATCAAACTTTTCTGGCATATTACAAATGTAAACTAAAATATTCAAGAAAAGTTGTGGTAGACCGCTTAATAATGTCCATAGAGTGGTTTCCGTATTACTTAACATCTTATGTAGTCTTTATTATCATTGTCGCGAAGGCCATCGTAATTATCACCGATACCAAGTGGTAAACTTACAACATGACTAATGGAAGTCGTGTGTGAACAGGCTAACCAGTGACGTCATTTCGACATAATATGTCTCTAAAAATACGCACGTTTTTTTTTTGTCGAACTCTGTTGGGCCTCAGTTTCCGTTGATAAAGTAAATATATTATGCTGTTTCTATTATTATGAGTATACAGTAATAATATTGTAATTTTAGCATCTGTTAACGATTACCTTTTTGACAAATTAGTTTTGTCAAAGTTTTGATTTAGTTTTTAATGGACTAATACGAAACTCACACATTGAAATTCCGAGTATGTAAAATATTATTGTTATACATAGATTCGAATCCCATCTGTGCTGCGCGCTGCGGTCGGTAAAGATGACGTCATCTGATGCGTCTCGAGCTCGACTGAGGCTCATTTTTGCAATACAATTTAGTTCAACTTAATAGGCAAGCTACAATTAGGAGCACATTAAAAGTAAATTATTTCGCAAATAGACTTATCATTAATTCGTAATTCATACAAGCAAGATATTCTTGTACTAATTATACGCGCTAATTATATCGTAGTTACAACTTGTACTGCCATTATGCCATTTCTGTTCGAAAGCAACATGACACATCATGTCACTTTCACGTACTATTACCAATTCGATATGCCTTAAACGAAAAATAATTATTTACATCAGTTTAATCTGCCGTAAAGTTAAAAACATTTAAATTTAATAAGAGTCATGTTAACTTCATTTGAATCCCTGACAACGTGACATGGCAGGTGATAACCACCTTTTTATCTTCACATGCCATAAATGAAGAAAACATATGTGGCAAATTATTTTCATTTCATTTACTCATTAATTATTCTTGTTTAAAGCATCTTACTCCATTCTAAATGAAATGAGACACGAAATATCGTAATAAACTTTCTTGTGATCGATCATGACGGAGTTACGAGCATCTCTGCTCATGAAAATGATTTTCGGCTAGCTTTAGTAGATTCGACGGCTACAATAGTGGAAAGTATTGTCAAATTCGGCAACTATACGGTTCATCGCGTCATTGTAATCTCTACAGACTGGGGAAAGTTAGTGGGTTACACGTTAGACACGCCTGAATCATTTACGAGCACGCGGATGCGGATACAAGAGCTTTTATTGCACTGTTGAAAGCCACGCCTAACCGTTTTAAATTCAATTCAAACTAATATTCTCTGTTTGTTTCAGGTAATTGTCAACATTTATATCGCAAGTATTAACCGTAAAAGCAAATGATATGTGAAGGAAAAAATTAAGTCACATCTGGAAAGTGGTTTCATATCAGGTAACGTAGAACAAAAATTAACAGAATAATGCTAAACTGCAATGTAGTCTTAAGAATTACAATTATCTGCTATAATTGTGGAGGAAGCCAGCTGATACGTTAACCTTTGCCGCCTAGCGCCCCTGCTTACCTTAAGTGGCACAAAAGGACAAATTAATTCACACAATTTGCTGGACTCTGTGTCCTGTATTTATCTTTTAAAGACCAAGGGTTCCTTTAGAGTAAGTATGTAGGTTACTATCATTCATTATCAAATAAGTTTATTGAGGATAAGCCTAGGGAGATTGGTGTTAAACCGACGAAACATCAAAAACTAAACGGGTAGAGATTTATAAAGGACTAGCTGCCGCCAGCGACTTCGTTCGCGTGAGTGCGTGATGTTATATTAGCCTAAAGCCTTCCTACATTAATAGACTATCCAACCCAAAAAGATTTTTTTTCAAATCGGACCAGTAGTTCCTGAGATTAACGCGTTCAAACAAACAAACATACACACAAACTCTTCAGCTTTATATGTACATTAGTATAGATGATATTTCTGAAGTCGTCGACTAAAATTTTGCTGGTTTAGCTGGTGTGCTTGATATGCACCCTGTAGTACCTACCAACTGAATTAATTTACCGAGTTCTAAAGAACTTTTTTTTTTAGGAAAGACAGTGATATGGCATAATTTTTTAATGCAAAACCTTTTAACCATAGTGCACACATAATACTAATTGTAATTATTGCAATTATCGCACAATTGTTATGGCAGAATGTTAGTAATTTCTTCCTTGTTTCTAATATTCTAACCGTGTTTAAGAATCAAATGTTCAGATTGAGAGCTCTGGTGGTAACCTGCGAAAAATAAATTATTGTCAGATCAAATATTCTGAATATATTTGACCAGGATTTGACCAACTCCGATTGCGAGTCTGATTACTTGTAAACAATCACCAGGAGGCCTAATTAACAACGCTTAAAATGTAGTCGCCATCTCAACACAGCGACAGTCAATGTCAGACATTTAAGGAAATTAGGAGTGTTTCTTATAGGTTGAAACTAAGATCAGACGGAACGTTACTAAAAGTAATAGAATTGCACCTCAGAATTAAACTATACACTCTCCTGAATAAACGCGAGTTTCAAATCATAAATAAATGGAGATACAAATTGGGCCTTCCCTGTTAAGTCTTTGTAAAATATAAAAATAGAGCAATGTTTTACGACATCACGCAACAAATGTCAACTGTCAATGAAGAGTGATGTCAAAAGCGGTGCAACGACATCTTGTATCTCATTGTGCGGTGATCTTTAATGTTATTAATTAATTCCTTACGTATGACAAGCAATTATGTTGATGATATCAATATTTTCAACACAGCTGCCTTGATTCATTTTAGTACAACCAAACTGATTGCAGTGTGTTGATCATCTATAGTTACAAATAGATGATTTCAGGGTTTCTAAAATAGGTACATAATTACTTTATTTACGGGTCGAATATGCAGTTATCTTGTATAAGAACAAGCTGGCCACTGTCGATAAAAACTAGACATGCAAGGAAAATACTGGGTATCGGACTCACAAATGATGTTATACGCATAGGAAATACTGGGTATTGGACGCACAAATAAGGGGTATAAAAGAATGAATACAGTACATTGTTTATAGATTAGAAACTATTATTAGGCCAACAAAGCCCTGCTTGGTTAGAAAACGACAATAAACTTAACGCGTTTTAATGAAATTCTGAAACCAACTAGTGCTTGACGATGATAATTGGCAATAATTATGCAGTATTCCATCTATGGAAAGCCATCTGTTTGGCCACAGCCGAGTGCTCCTAGCCGATGGACCTATAGATCGATTTTAGCATTATTGTTGTCTATGAACACTTTACCTGTTATTATAATGTCGTTTATATTAGCTGCTACAGGCACCTGTCCCAATTGTGATGTGTTATTAATTTTAAAAGGTCTGTTGAAAACAAAATTATTATCCTTGGTTTTAAGACCCTTGGTTGTTCTCATCGCGATAAATTATGTTAGATTAGATTCCCCTTATTTTTAAAACTCATACTTTTTATTTTAAACGTTTGTTTCATTTAGAAGTTTACCATATTTAGTAATGGAATTCCTATTTTGACTATAAGCTAGCTGAACATGCTCCTTCCTTCGCTCTCGTCCCGAAGTTAATTAGTTTCGCAAAATGTTATTCGTAGTCGTGAGTTTCTAGTTCGGGGTATGTTAAACAGTCGTGCGGTAAGAAGTTGTCCTTTGCGTGTTTCACAACGTCCTCTCTCTGAACAGCTGACGAGGCTAGGTTACGCGGGTCGCGGGCCGTAACACTGCCCTTTCTAACTCTATTAGCCAACTGTTACAGAAGAGAAATATACGTATTATCTGCGCAAATTGTAGAATAAGCGTCGCTTTGATCCATTCGGTTCGGTGCATTCAACAAAATCACTTTTTAAAGTTCAATCGTTTTGCAATTTGAAGCACGATGCGCGGTTGCTCTTTATGCAACAAACATGGTATTAGAATTGTTCAATATTATGACAAGTTTTCGTAATCGTTTATGTTGAAATAGGATGGATGCTTGAAAGAGTCTTATATCATCGTCTGGCTCTTTCTGAAACTCCAAATTAATCTCTATTGATCCTAGTTTTCTCGGTGGTAGGCCATAACACCGGGTGCCGGCAGAAGTTACCACCCACCAGACAAAGTCTTGCCGCCAAGCGATTCGTCGTGTTCCGGCATGATGTCTGGTGAAGCCGTACGGAGGACGGGTCTGAGCAGTTGTGTTGCGTTGTGTGGCGGGTAAGATGCGCCAAATGTTGTTGTGTCGGGAGTTTGGTCGTGGAGAGTCCCCAGATCAACCTCCCTCTAGCGCAGCATCGTTTGGTCGTGTTGGTCTTGGGTTTAACATTGCTTCACCTCGCTCAACTGCCGTCATCCTTCCTATTCCTAAGTTTTTTAAGTGAATCGGCTTAATAAACTAGTGCGCTTTACCATCAACGATTGCATCACTGCTTACCATCAGGTGGGATTGTAGTCAAGCACTAGTTTATAATTATTTAAAAAAAGTTATAGTACTCATCCATTCCTGGCAGACATACCCACTCTCAATTCAATGCTGTTCAGCGTCACTAAACAAACATCACAAGCTTATGATCTATGAGCCTTACAATAAATTATAAACCTTATATTATGATGTAGACAAGGCCATGATGTCATTGTAATAGCTAACCAATGAATACTTATAAAAGTCTGAGATCACCACAATTTATTACGTTTAAGCGGGAAAACTTAATAGCGTAAACATTTCAAAGGCCACATGTTGGAAGTTTGGTCATGAATCTATGACTCGTAATGGGGAAAAAACTAAACGCTTATACATAGTACGACAATACTTACGTTCCTTAGATTTTAACTTAGCAATGTTAACGTTAAAGTTTAAAAAATCTATTTCTCTTCAAACATCTTCATTTGTACAAAGCCAGTCTGTAATCACATAGATTGGTACTGGTTACATCTTAGTTGTGTTCATTAGAATTGTGCAAAACATCCGGGGATCTTTTGCCTGAGCTTTATACCGATAAAGCTATTGAGGATTCTTGTTATATACCGTCTGCACAAAGATTCTTTCGCCTTTAAAGCAACTAAGGTCTGAGTGCACTATTATAGCGATGGCTAACAAAGCTATAAGTAGATAGGTAAAGAGCGTTGAACGAAACAAATCCAGTTTTACCCCGTAACTGTAAACTGTAGAAAGTTGTGCTACTGTTTATTTATTGCGAATATTTATTGTTTTAAAATTAAAACTGTAAATATTATAGATAAAATTTTGCTAAAACAGCAATAAACCAGCTTTAATGTCTCTAGAAGCAGCAGTTTCCAGTTAACGACAGATAAAAGCTTCACGACTTGCGACTTTATCTTCAACCTCTTTGGACGTTGCTCCTTAACCTTCAGAATCTTTATTGCATACCGTTAGAGTGAAGAAGTGGTACACGCAGCGCGTTCAGAATTTAAAACACCCATTTCATTCCTTATTCAACTTGAGTCATTCTTAATTAGATTGTTGTCCGCTCGAAGGGAATTACTGTTAGTGTGTACGTGTTCCAAATCGTTTGAGTTGTAAACAGTGTTTTTATCGCGAACGTGCAGATATGAGCCTTGACGAGGATCGGTTAGATTGTGGCGTGCATGTGCATTGTGATTGTGACTGTAAGTTACGCCGGATGGAGACGTATTGTGCAAGTCGCCGCGCCCTCGTGTTTCCGGAGCCATAAAACTTTTTGTTGGCCCCGATCTGTACCGTTGTGTGCTAATAACACCTGGACTAGATTTTGCAACAGACAGGCTTACTACCCAACTTTATTTACTTAGTTTTTCTTTTTTGGCAGACCATCAAATAAATGCCTATTATATGTTAAACTTAGTAACATCTAACGCCTTCGAAATAATATCTACCTTCCACAACAGACAGTGGAATCCAGGTATCTATCTACATATCTTAGGAAACTAGAAAGTAATACACAATCATAAATAATTCGACGTGTTTAAATCACGCGGAAGTTTGTCCGCAGCTGACAGGAGCAATGCGGATCGCTTCTGGAAATTTCACTTTAACCAAGCTATACAACCACAAATCGGCACGCGATCTAGTTTTTTTTTAATTTGACAGAGTAGATTATGTTAACTCATAAGATTGGTGTTCAGTTTCACTGTCGTTTTTACACTTAGAGCTTTTTTCATCTAGGTATCTATGATTTTCTAAGGGAATCTAGTTCCATGTAAGGCAAGAAGAGAGTAATCAGAGAGGTGGGTACACTTTCTCGAGGCTGACCAGGGCCGGTTCGTGGTCAGGTGCTGGTTGCATTTCACTGTTGCGGGTCACTGCACTTCCCTTGGAGTTGCTTTAGTGATTCGGACTGTACCAGATAACTGGTTTATATCAAGTCTATCTGATCAAACGAATGAAATGTAAAAATGTTTTATTAGATTCATCGTGTTTTTTTTTTTATATATATCAACACAATATTGTCGAGAGACTATGACAAAATCAATGTTACCTCGCCGATGTATAAATCGCTCAAATACAACATGAAGGCGGAACGATGCTAACTGCTGCAATTGACAAATTGATGGCCGTTGGATGCACTGGCGCACGGGGCCGTGACGGATTATCAAGTTTTTTCGCCGCCATCTTGGCAAAAATGGCGCGTCTTGCAATGTGCGGGAGATGTATGTGCTGCTTTCGATTTCACGAAACTGAAAGTGCCTTATATGTTCGGGTGATGTCGTTGACTCTGATGTTTGTTTGTCACGCCTGGTTGGTTACATATCGTACGCCAGTACAATACTTATCCTATCGTGTTTAACTAGAATGTTGTAATTTGGCGTTGTAATTTATTTTGTTTTCAGCCCGTCTTTGCTGTATGACGAGTCGTGCTTCGTTGACCACTGTTACTACGTGTCGTTCTAATAAGTTTTTGCTGCTATTCGAGTAGCTTCGTCTGAGAGATTCATTGAGATGTTTGTAGACAAGGCTCCGTTTAGTTTCGTATAATTTTAATTTATGTAAATGTTATGAATGTTAGCAACTTAATTCTTAAAAGATTCTCAAATAAAATGTCTGGTAAAATCCCAAAATACTTCAATTAGCTGAATATTTATTTGAGTCCGAAAGCCAACTACCGTTGTGTTGTCTGGTTTTAGCAAGTCAGACATATAATATGCTCGTGCTATTAACTTTCTTTCCCAAAACTCATTTGAATATTGCTCTAATGTTGTACCAAATTGTAGTTTTATTCAAGATAGTGATATATTTGATTGCAGGCGAGCGCGTTTCGTCTTCCGCCACATTATCTCATTCATGGCCGCTGGAAAGTTGCTCTTATTTTATATTATTGTTGAAATATGTGTTAGATACAGTCGGTTGAACATTAACTGACTATTTAATGCTATTATACTTACACTTTTTTCTTCGAATGCAGTTGTTTGTTTGTGTAGTTCTGCACGTTAATGGTATACGCAACAAAATCGCCAAAAAGTATGAAAGCCAAAACACAAAACAGCAAAAATAGTTGTATCTCATGAACTCTGATAGCCAGACAGATGTAGTTTTCACAGATGATGTATTTCTCTTCGGCTATATCAACAAATACTAAAAATAGTTGTATCTCATGAACTCTGATAGCCAGACAGATGTAGTTTTCACAGATGATGTATTTCTCTTCGGCTATATCCTAAATACTAAATACTAAAAACAGAATCGACAGCCTCCGTGGCGTAGCGGTAGCAGACGCGGCCGCTGCGCAAGGTGGCGCGAGTTCGATCCCCGCACAGTGCAAGTATCTGTATGCATGAATATGTATATTTGCACTGGTCTGGTCGTGCCTCGGAAAGCACGTTAAGCCGTTGGTCCCGGTTGCCATACGAACATCTAGATGCAGTCGTTACGGGTTGTTGGAGCCCTCAAAAAGTCCAACAATTGGTCTAACTACAATGCTTTGATGTCGCCTTCGGGTTGTGGAGGTCAGACGGCAGTCGCTTCACGGAAAATGTCGAAGTTTAGCCATATCAGCAGTTGGACTGGTAAAAGCGGACCCCAGACTCCAAAGCTGAAAAAGGCTTCGGATGTGACTGGGATTAAGGCTGGGATGATGATGACTAAAAACAGAATAAAATGAATAAATCTCTCATAAATCTGGATGGCGGCTGGGCTCCGACAACAACTGGCTTGATTTTTACATGCATTTTATTAGCTTCACTTGTATGTTTGCTTGCTTGCTTGTTTGCTTGCTTGCTTGTTTGTTTGTTTGTCCGTTTGTCCGTCTCTAACTCTTTGGATTACGAGTGAGCGGCTCATTACTGTAAAATGTCCCACAGTTTTCAATACGTTCGTTCGCTCGTTTTTTTTTTTTTAAGAATATCGAACTAATAAGTTGAAAATAAATATAGTTTAAAAACTGAAAAACATGCTTTTTAAAAATATCAAACTAAAAACTTAAAAATAATTTAAAAAAAAGCGTGAGGCGCTTTGTGCCATATTTTTTTGAATTATTAAGCGCCTCACGCTTTTTAAAAATTTTTTTTTAACTTTTTAGTTTGATGTTTTTAAAAGCATGTTTTTTTAGTTTTTTAAACTATATCTATTATACAAAATGGTACGTATTGTATATAAATTAATATTTAATATTTTAAATAACATTGGTGCGCAAGTCCAACTGACATTAGACCGCTTTTTTTTAACGAAAAAGATGTCTACAAGGTCTTTAAAAAATAACCACAGAAACATTACAATTATGCTATAAATATTTTATTACAATTTCTGGCACAAACCACTTCAAATACATACTAAATAGTAAGATTATAACTTCTATCGCTTATTAATTTATATTAAATGTATTTTTCGTGTTTCTAAGTTATAATTTATGTAAATCTAGACTGTTTCAGCTGATTTTAGGTGATCAAAACCCAATTAAATACAAAAAACATGCATTTCTATCATAAAGTCCGGTCTCTAAACGGTATCGGTAGCGTCCATAGAGATTTTAAATTCGAAGATTTCAAGTTTTCTCATAGTTACCACATAAGGAACTGCTTTGAACTAATAACTAATTTTATACATTAAAAAAGAATCTCATTATATTGTCCCTTTAATTTAACTGGACCATATTTTAGTAAGCTGCACATTGTTCTACAATGGTGTAAATGTAGATGGTGTTATGCGCCAGCGCACCGGCTCCGTGACGTACCCGCGTTACGCACCATTGCTCCACCAAGTTTCTATTCCACCAGCTAATGACACCACCATCGACTGTATCCATGACATATTATTAGTATAGTTGATATAATTTTACGTATTGAATACTTACGAAATAGATAATGGCTCGATAAAAGTGGCCATCATTAAAACAGTCATCCGGGAGGAAAAGTGAGGTGGCCGCAATAAAAAAAAACAACTTCAAAATATTCAGTACTGTAGTTATCAACGAGATACCTAACGGGCAATTCTCGTAATTTTGGAAATGGTTACAGTGTGATGAGTCTGAATCTGTCAAAAATACCTCTACATTTTAGACAAATTTTGTCCATACAAAAGTTGTCCTACATTTTAGACAAATTTTGCCATCGGTTGATGCTGAGATGAGATAACTAGATTATGAACGATTTTAATTACGGAAATTGGCCTTCTGTTAACCCGTCAAATGACTAAATAAAACAGTCTCTTTGAAAACCATTAAAACATTGGTCGCCCTAGTCGCGTAACGGAACTTCACAGTCCGTCTAAACGTTTGTCATTATCTTGTCACTCTAGTATTTTGTCTCATAACACGATATATGGACATCCTATTATTTACATGTTCCTGTCATAAAATGTAAAATATAGCCTCGACAACTTGACCGTGACGGCCGCAACTGTTGCAAGTGTAGACGCACTTGGAAAATTATCGCCATCTCCCTCTAACGATAGAAATATGATTTACTGTGTATTGTTTAGAAAGAAAGTAAGTGAAACATCAATTATACTGGGCTGTTATTGGAGAGAATACATTATGTTTAGCGAACAAAGTAAAAAATAAATATTGCTTGCTTGTTCCTTACAAGCAAAAAGTATAAAAATATCAACACAGCTATGTATGTTATGTATAGTTTTTAGTAAACTATACAGGGTTGCAAGACAGAGATGAGCTGAACACCTTCTATAAAGATTGGTCTTTGACAGCTCTGGACAGAGAAGGGGGAAAGGAGATACCATAGAACAGGTTGCAGAACACCAACGCGTAAACTGAAGCCATGAATTCAGCACATGACTTTAGACTCGTGATAGCATAGAAATATTACGTTATTTATCAAAAATAAAATCCATTGTGCCATTGAAAAGTGCTATACCTCGCGTACGCACTACTTTTGGCATTGTCAAAAATGTATGAAAAAAACACAAGGTTCAGAATCATATAAGTACTTAATTTTGCGGTTATTTCAACAATATCACTTTGCCCTTACACTCTCTAAATTACCACAAATTATGACTCTAAATACGTAGGTACATCGAACACAATTATTAACAATTCCTCCAAGAATCAACAAAACTCAGTAGTGTTTATCATAGAAAGTCGGCAGAAGTAACGTTACTCAACGTGTAGAGCCCTTTGACCTTATTCGTCACGATGACTCATAGAAATTGCAACAATGAGCTTTCGAATAACGCTATGTAGGCAAGTCTGGGACATAGGAGTGGAAAAATAATACATAGTATGTATTAGCAATTTAGTATCGAAAGCTTTAATGGAGACGAAGATTGCTTTGTTTGATAAGGAAGTAAGCAATGAAGAAATTATGAATCTAATTCATCTACATTTGAATAACACTTTTTGTTCTGTTGAAATCTGAATTCAAGGATATAATTTTGCTTTATGAATCAACACAGAAACAAGTAGGTATGTTGTTATGGTGTAAAGGCCCAGAACTTCGGTTTACTCAAATGTCGAATGCCGATCAGTCACATGGATGACAACATAAATCAGAATATACCTTCATTTTTTTCTCTCGGTGGTAGGCCATAACATCGGCAGCCGGCAGAAGTTACCAGCCACCAGACAAAGTCTTGCCGCCAAGCGATTCGTCGTGTTCCGGCATGATGTCTGGTGAAGCCGTACCGAGGACGGGTCTGTGCAGTTGTGTTGCAATGTGTGCCAGGTACGATGCGCCAAGTGTTGTTGTGTAGGAAGTTTGGTCGTGGAGAGTCTCCAGATCAATCTCCCTCTGGCGCAGCATCGTTAGTCGTGTTGTTGGGTTTAACATTGCATCACCTTTTTTTTTTTTTTTTTTTTTTTTCCTGGTGAAATATCCTCATGGATGTCCGCCGCCCTGGGGCGGGCGACGGGGTCTGTCAGACTCTTACTGACTAAAAACCACCCGGTTGTTCCTTCTCACACCTACACCGGGGGCTGTGAGAACTAATACTGCTTCCGCAACCCCCGATTGGTGCTGGCCCACCACCGTAGGCCTCCTCGGGTCAAGGGGGGGAGTGAGGTGTAGGACTCCCTCCGTGACGTCTAAGAGTAGCGCGCGTGGAACACTTCGCGCCGCCACCTCGGGTCCTGATGTTTGAGGGGCGACAGATGTCCCCGAGTCCATCGCCCCTGAACCCATTTAGGGGGGCTGGAAGAGGGCGTTATCCGCCCTCTGACGACGCCCGGTACGCCTGCTGCGGGTCGGGTGAGAGGACGAGATCTCCCTCTCCCTTTCCGCAGCCTCCTTCCGCGAGACAACTGTTTCGCAGAAGGAAACCACCGCATCCCAGGACTCTTCGCTGCCGACCATCGACTTGATTACGGCCGGCAGCGACAAGTCACTGCCTATTTCAGAGATGAGGACACGGCGCAGCTCCTCCCAACTGGCACACTCTGCCAGCGTATGCTGCACCGTATCCTCCCGGCAGTCGACGCAGTGGTGACACCGGGCGTCCGGCTCCCTGTTTATGCGACACAGGTACTTTCCGAAGCAACCATGCCCCGAGAGCACCTGTGTCACCCGAAACGTCAGGGAGCCATGCCTTCTCCCGAGCCAGTCCGCCAGTACCGGCCGGATGGCCTCGATGGTGGTGAGGCCGGCGGTAGGGCGTGAAAGCCTGTCCCGCCATTCCGCCACCAAGACCTCGCTGAGCTGCGACCGACGCTGCTCAAGCTGACGCTGCATCGGCCGTTCGCCCCGTTCTCGCGCCTGCTCACGCCACCGGTACAGAGACGCGAGGACCCTCGCCTCCAGGTCCCAGGGCGGGGTTCCAGCCAGTAGGCAGGCCGCCTCATAGGAGATCGTGCGATACCCATGTATGACTCTGACGGCCATCACTCTCTGCGGTATTCGCAGTACAGCGATGCTGCCGGCCGTCAGGTCAAAAGCCCACACCGGGGCCCCATACAGGGCCATCGATCGCACGATTCCCATGTAGAGCCGCCTGCAAGCGGCGCTCGGTCCCCCCAGGTTGGGAAGCAATGTTGAAAGCGCCCTAGCCGCCCCCAACAACTTGGGCGCCAGCCGCCGGAAGTGGGGGCCGAAGTCCCACCGGCTGTCGAGCACCAATCCTAGGTACTTCATAGTGGACTCGACAGCGATCCGAATCCCCCCGATCACGATATGTGAGCTGAGTGGCGGCGCCCGCCGGGGACCATGAAATACCATGGCCTCCGACTTGTTGAGGGCTACCTCCAGGCCTAGGCGACGTATACGGCCCACCACCTTTGATGCCGCAGCCGTCGCCAGCAACGTTGCTTCCCTATGCGAGCTCCCCCGGGCGGTGACCAGCGTGTCGTCCGCATAACACGTCAGGTCTACCCCCGGTCTGAGCTCGTCTCTCAGCACCCAGTCGTAACCGATGTTCCACAGGAGCGGGCCTAGGACCGAACCCTGTGGAAGACCGCACGACATGCGGCGCTGGTGTCCGCCATCACGTCCCATGTAAGTGACACATCTCTCGGACAGATAAGCCCCAACTATTCGACGGAGGTAGGGAGGCACTTGATGGTACCGCAGTGCCTCCCGAATACAACTCCAGGGTAGGGTGTGTGTTGGAGATGTCCAAAGACACCGCTTCCTCCGCCAGGGCTCTCACGCAACATTGCATCACCTCGCTCAACTGTCGTCATCCTTCCTATTCCTAAGCGCTGTACCATCAACGATTGCATCACTGCTTACCATCAGGCGAGATTGTAGTCAAGCACTAGTCTATAATAATAAAAAAAAAAAAAAAAAAAACCCCATTACGATAAATGCGGCTAGATTACCTTAAAATTTATGTAAGTATAACTATTTACAATCAATGCTCTATGTAAATTCATTCATATGCACATTATCCTTCAGTAACTTAAATATACTATACGACGTGACTACGTGAGTGTCAGGCCTCCCCTAAACCTTAGTTCATTGTATCCCACATTCCCACCAGATACATTAAAGGCTGAAAGGGATAGCTTTCGTGGTAAAACTTATAAGAATATCTTAATTATTTTGTACCCTCTACGAGAATATATTTACCTTATGATAAATATATGTAGAAAAAAATGGCGTTAGAGTCGGAAGACACTCAAGTGAGTTGAGTAATTACTAGCCCAAGATTATAATATCAATGATTAACTGTTACTAACACAATGAAAACATCCTTGTTAAAACCGAGAGTTGTACAAACAAACGGATAATATTAACACGCTGTGGGCGTTTCACTCACAATACAAGTCTTGAATATTCATCACAAAGGATACTATCTCAAAATAAATTGTTTCTCAATAGCTCGTGCTATTGATAAACAAGTGGAGGAACACATGTTTTATAATGAAAACCACATTTCTTAGGAACGTCACGCTATAGTTACCAGTTATATCGAAAAACTATACGAAAATGTATGAGATGTATATCGTGTCATTTCTATAAATGGTCCCGAGAAATACAAACTCCATGTTTGTGCAGAAATTCGTGTTTCTCTGTAAAAGTAAAGAGCGTGACAGGTACCAGTAGTGGAAAGAATTCACATTAATAGTAGAAATTGTCTATGCAATGCAATTCGTAAATATATCAACTAAGTATAGTTGTCCGTAGCACCAATTTCAGATAGGCACCTAGTGTGAATCGATATTGGATGACAAATAGGAAAAACCTGCCAGAACGATCCACGCGTAGGAAGGTCATAATGGCTCGACAGCACTGTTAAATGTTAGATTTTTAGGGTAGACCAAAGAAGTGCTGGCTTGACGTTGTAAGAGATGACATGCGTGCCTACAAGCTCTTACCACAGGATGCTAAAGATCGTGCGAAATGGAGGAGAATGTGCAGGAAAGCTGACCCTGGGCTCCAACACGAAAGCCGCGGAGGGAACCGGGATAAAAGCTGAGATGATGATGATGAGTACTGTTAAATTTTACAGACTGACGTAGTATTTGCAGTGGTGTCCTAGTGGTAATGCCGCCGAGTAAAAGTTGTAGGTCGTGGTTTCGAACACAGTCAAGCTTTCGTGCAAATTACTTATAACCAATACTCTCAAAACGTTGGAAGATAGTTACTGCCATGTCCTTGAACCAAACATTCAAAAACTTGTAACACCTACCAACCTACCTGGACTACACACGCACTATTACAGGCAACTCCGTTCACACAAAGGAGGCCTATGTCCCAATAACTTAGATAACAACGTAGATTATGCCTCGTAGTATTTCTTTTCTCCAGTTTTTGGGTTTTACAAAAAAAAAACCTTTCGCACTTCGCTTTTGAAATTTGGTCTTTGTCATGCTGATAGTTTATAATTTTATCTGTCATGCCATTCCTCCTTTATCTAGCCGTTGCATCGCTATGGTGATGTCTGAGCGAAACTAAAAACATTTTGTAATAGTCGGATGTAAATATCAGTTCCACACCGAACCAGTAAACGAGGTCGTAAAAGTACTAAAACGGTCGTCTGTAAAGCGTAATGTGTGTCAACTTTGAACGCCTAATCTGTTTTAGGCAATCGAGTCAACAGTTTGAGTCATTTTGTGTAAAGAGGGCTCAGCCTTTTACAGTAGAAAATTTTCGCGGCGATGAGTCACTTCAGTCAGGATTGCTCGATGTGGTTGCGCGACGCTCTAGCGCTCTAGGGAGGCCCATGCACAGCAATGGAGGGATTATGGCTTTTATGATGATAATGTATCACTAATCATAATCAATGATCAGCCTATAATGTCCTCACTATTGGGACACAGGCCTCCTCTCGGTGAGAGGGAATGGGCCGCTATCTACCACGCTGTCCCAGTGGGGCATCATTAACACGTGGCACAGACAGTGAAGCACTTACGCTTACAGTTTATCCCAACGCGGTTATAGTAACTTAAAATTATCACAAATTACAAACAATCCATTCCTTGTGAATTGACTCAGAGAACAAAAGAATAAAGCCATGTCACTCCAACCAAAACAAAAAACGAAACTATTTGATGTCTGGTGAGGCCGTACGGAGGACGGGTCTGAGGCTCTGAGCAGTTGTGTTGCAATGTGTGCCAAATTTTGTTGTGTCGGGAGTTTGGTCGTGGAGGGTCTCTATATCAATCACCCCCCTGGCGCAGCATCGTTGGTCGTGTTGTTGGGTTTAACATTGCATCACCTCGCTCAACTGCCGTCTTCCTTCCTATTCCTCAGTTTTTTTAAGTGAATAGGCTTAATAAACTAGTGCGAAATACCATTAAGGATTGCAATCCTTAATGGTATTTCGCGCTAGTTTATTAAGCCTATTTACCGCATCCAGCGGGTTCCTACGGCTTTGGCAAAGTCGTCGATTGTCATTCCAGCTTTGAAACTTCCACTACTTTATCAGCTCCGATATAAATGTTCGCAAAAAAAGCCTAATCCCCTTTGTTTGATGCTGCTTTTTAGTGCTGTACCAACCTGACAGCTTCACCATTTGATCCAAGTTCTTATTCACTTGCTTCAGATACAAGAGAAGGTATAAACAACATAAACTGCTCTTATAAAACTTTGTATTGTTGTCATTCTATAGCTAAAGAGATATTTTATAGTCACGAACGCATAAGGCGTTAAATGTTATTAGTCGAGCACGGTTAAAAAGGGAAGTCAAGCGTGTTTATTCATTTTAGACTTTGGTAGTAATGGGATCAGTAAGTTTTGGTAGGTAAAAAGTAAATAACTGAATGAGAAGCATTAAATCGCCAGGATTTGATATTTAATAATGATATATGGATAATAGGCGTCCAAGCAGATATCTCTATGGTTTCGTGCAACGCTTTGGTGAGGGGCTCGTAATTTTGAGTACCAGCTTAGTTCATGACACGAGTGTGCTTTTATTTTCTATTAGTGTTCACGTAAGTTCCTTAAGCCATTTAGTCCATGTAGATACAAATACAGTAATCTCACGAGGAAATCGACCATACAAAAACTGCAGCTTTGCCACTGGGAAACAGTCTTTTCATACTCATCGACAATACTCTGTTGCTATCCAAGAAATTATCTATACTAATATATAAAGCTGAAGAATTTGTTTGTTTGTTTGAACGCGCTAATCTCAAGAACTACTGGTCCGATTTGAAAAATTGTTTTTGCCTTGGATAGTCCATTAATCCAGGAAGGCTTTAAGATATATAACATCACGCTGCAACCAATAGGGGCGAAGCATAATCAACTCCACGCGTACGAAGTCGCAGGCGGCCGCTAGTGATTTCCTAAAACTTTTATTCATTGAGCATTTTTTCTTTATGCGAAACCTGAATATAGAGCGGGGCGTTGACCATATTTTTTTGTCTTTACTGGCCGGCTTGTGTGGAGATTCGTAAAAGCTGGTAGGGATCTTCACAATCTCCACTCCTCATGAGCATCTCAGGACATATTACTCTTTTGCTGCTACGTCACTCTGGGTAATTTAAAAGTTCATCGGAAATACTGTTTTAAAACTGAAGACAAAAACAAAATCAAGAAAATTGCTTTTCGTCAATAATCAATTCTAACGTGCTAATGATCCTAACGTGAATTTATTTGTTTTTATTTTTAGAAGCTTTTAGTCACATGATCCAGTTGCATTAAAAATTCCTAAGTCCTATGTGTCTCTGTGTCGGCATCATATTGTATGGCAACTGGAATCCCGGTGCCATATTAAACTTCCTAAAATACTACTATGCTCTAAAATTGTAATGTTTTTGACAGGTATTAGTTGGACAGCTATTAGCTATTATAACGGTCTCCGTTCCAAGCAATTCACTTCCATAATGGCTGCATTACTACTTATTTCACAGCAAACAAACTAAACTTACTCATTACTAATTACCAAGTATAATTAAATAACTAAACTCGACCACTAAACAGCGAACTCTAAAGAAATATAACATTCTTCTGCATTATGTAAATTTAAGTGTAACGTACTAAAACGTTGAATAACCGCTGAATCAAAATAGTTCATTAAAATTTCATCGCATATACAATTACATATGACCCTTTGATGCGTATTAATTTGGTGGTTTCATATGAATCTCATTCACATCATTCTCATTCATTTCATTTTCATTCTGTCTCTCATCATTATTGGATGAGAAGTAGTTACCCATTTCTATCCTCCTCCTCCTCCTCCTCCTCAAGTCGGACTCCTTATTACTGAGGTCGTGATGTCCCTGTGGAATTATCCTCTTCTTCACAATAGTTCGCCATTTGTTACGATTCCTGGCCGCGCATTTCTATCCATACACGTAAATATTGCTGGTTGGTAAGTTTGAAATACACGTGACGGTGTAATTGCAATCACATGAAACATTTCAGGTTTTATCTCTAGAAAACCTAGGGATAATGACAATTGACTGATAGGAATCTAAAAAAAAAAATGTATAGCAAAATTTTAAAATAAATTATGAATAAAGTGTAAACGTCTGGTTATGAACGTTTTAAAATGTTGTGAAATGTTTACATTATTCGGCATTTCAGCTCATTTCTCGAAACAATGATATCTACGTTTTAGGTTTTGTCTTTGTTGTGCACACCTGTAGGTGCAGAGGTCACCTTTTAGTTTAGACTATCGTCAAAGGCATTCTTCTCCTATTGTTTAACACTGCTATCATCAATTGTTATCATAACACTGAAAACTTGTTCTATTGAACTATCGAATGCATTTGCGTCATGCGTGGTCATCTGTTTGCAACTATTGGAATTACTACAGGCGTAGGGTAGCCAGCCTTTCGGTGTTTTATAGGATGATTTTGGAGAGTTAGGGAATTACATAACAAAATTCCGCCTTCCGTCGTATCCACCCTTACGTTGTTGACACCGCTACAATCCGGTCGGAGCGTTTCGCCTTTTATTACCCGACTACGGCAAAGCAAAAGGAGGGTTATGATTTTGACAGGCTATGTATGTATGTATGTATGTATGTATGTATGTATGTATGTATGTATGTATGTATGTATGTACATATGTATGTATGTATGTTCATCTGTTCCCTCGTAACTTCTAAACTACTTATTCGAATTCGATAAATGACATATCATTAGAAGCGTCTTAATTGTCTGCTGGTTATGGGCTATATGGAGTTTCACAAAATCTAACGTGGCGCCCTCTAGCGGACAAAATATACAGAGTAAAAAAAAAAAGTTAAGATAAATATGCCGTGTTTGGTATCATTTGAAAGGGCTTAACTTGTAAATTTTGAATATATATATATTACTAGCATTTGCTTGTGACTTTACCTGTATTCATCGGCTGATTGCATATAAATCACATCTTTTTGTTCATAGATAGCTTCTTTACTACTTATCAGAATAAGACCACTGCAGAACCATTAGAAGGGCCTTGATATTCTGTTGGTTATGAGCTTTAGAGCTTGTCACCAAATTTAGTATTACGCCCTCTAGCGGACAAAAAGTTCTATGTTAATACAAAATTAAAATAAATATACCGTATTTGGTATCATCTAAAAGAGCTTCACGAGTACTTTATGTTTGGACATAATCCCTAGTAATGCTTCGTAGAAATTTGAATGTAAACCAGGGTTTGGTAAACGGAGCGATGGGAGTGGTGAAGGCCTTCGAATGGCCTGCTCTTCGGCGCGATCAGTTGGAACAGGAGAACAGCCAAGCGCTGTTCTCATACAATTTGACGACGCATCCATAAAAGCAGATACTAACGGACTTATCAAAATCGAGCCTTGCCTCACTGAATTTGATGGCTTGAGGGGTTCTGGGCAAATTCAGCGTAAAATGCTCCCGCTGATTCTTTCTTGGGGTTGTACTGTACATAAATTAGAAGGTTGTACTCTAGATAAAAAAGTTACAGATCTAGGAAAGTCATTGTTTGCTAAAGGACAGGCCTATGTCGCTCTCAGTAGAGTTAAAACCATAGAGGGATTATTTATAAGTGCCTTGGATCATAATAAATTACTTAAAAATCCACATGACAGTCGATCGTTAGCAGAATTAGATAGATTAAGAAATCTTCCCAGGTCCTCTTAATATAAGTTTTTTTTTTAATAATTATAAACTAGCGCTTGACTGCAATCCCGCCTGATGGTAAGTAGTGACGCAATCCTTGATGCCTGCGCACTAGTTTATTAAGCCTATCCACTTAAAAAACTTAGGAATAGCAAGGATGACGGCAGTTGAGCCAGGTGATGCAATGTTAAATCCAAGACCAACACGACCAACCATGCTGCGCCAGAGGGAGATTGATCTGGAGACTCTCCACGGCCAAACTCCCGACACAACAACATTTGGCGCATCGTACTCGCCACACAACGCAACACAAAGTGCTCAGACGCGTCCTCCGTACGGCTTCACCAGACATCATGCTGGAACACGACGAATCGCTTGGCGGCAAGACTTTGTCTGGTGGGTGGTAACTTCTGCCGGCAGCCGATGTTATGGCCTACCACCGTTAGAAAAACATCCAATCTATTTATACTAACGGCCTCATCCACTAATTCATGACCCATTCGGTGCTATCGACGCAAATGTGCGTCGCTACTACGAAAAACCGGGAGCTTCATGCGGGAAAACCGTTGCTATACGCGCTACGCTCCAAGCGCTACGAAATAGTAAAATAGGACATCTCTACATATTACTATACGCCGATACATAAGTCAAAAGAGATGTCGTATGCTAACTACCTAGTTTTTAGTTCGTCAATTTAACTTTTATTAATATTATGCGCCACAAATACACTTTAACACCAAAATAGTACAAATAATAAAAAGTTAAAAAACTAAAACCCAACTACGACAAAAAACGACGCTGAAAAAGTATAAAACAAGATTTTCAGAATACTGAATTGAACAAAGTTGCTAATATAGTTGCAAGTAAATGGACACAGTAGACTCTACCAAGATGCCTTCGTTGTAAATTGACAATAATGTCTTACGATACTATTCTGAAGTATGCAATATTCACTATTTTCATGTTTGGAAGGGCGTAGTCACACGTTATATATACCTACCGTAGCACTTTCATAACGTGTGACTGCGGTTTTCCAAACATGAAAATTTATCTCTAAATAGTGAATATTGCATACTTCAGAATAGTATCGTAAGACATTATTGTCAATTTACAACGAAGGCATCTTGGTAGAGTCTACTGTGTCCATTTACTTGCAACTATATTAGCAACTTTGTTCAGTTCAGTATTCTGAAAATCTTGTTTTATACTTTTTCAGCGTCGTTTTTTGTCGTAGTTGGGTTTTAGTTTTTTAACTTTTTACCGCGTACATCAGGGCTAAAGTAAAGCTAGAGTGACCTCTTCACTCTAGCTTTGGAGTCACTCTTAATAAACTAACGCGCTTTACCTTCAACGATTACATCACTGCTTGCCATCTGGCAGGATCGCAATGAAGCACAAGATTTTAACGTTAAAAAAATAAGAGGAGAATAGGGTATGATGTTTCTTGCGACAAACACGTAAGTCTTAACACGTTCATGTTGGACATACGATTTAGTAAAAGCGCCAATTTTCCGCAGCGCAGAACCGATCGTAACAGACATCCTTGGGTCCTGCACCCACAGGCGGCACGGCTAAAAAAAATTATTATGGGACAATAAACAACTACAATATAAAATCTTTACAAACAATAATAATGTATTATAACAATGTTACAGGCAACTACATTATCACTTAAAATAAAAATAAAAAATATAATAAATATCACTTATTAATATAATGACAATAAAATTCAAAATTCAATGGCAATGATGCCGCGTTATACTTAGACATGCTGTGACGTCTTCAGGATTCATCATTGGAATTTCAATTTTATTGTTATACAGTTATAAGTTATATTTCTATTTGCTTCAAAAAAGTCTCTTTCCGTGCTGGGTCTCTAAAAAGCGCAGGCCCTTGGTTTACGTTTAGTGGTCTTGCCGGCAAAGATGATGAGGCTGAGAAACCTTGAGAAGAGTTTACAAGATCTGTAGGAAGCTTAATTATTCACCTGTCTTCTGGTCTGCATAATATAAACATTTAGTCATAATTTGAGTCCATGAATTCATTTTTTCATTATACAGTGCCTAAAAGTGAATGATCTTATGTTTCAGGAACTAACCATGTATTTTCTCTTTATTTTGCAGGCATCGACTATTGACGGCCGGCGGAAGGGTGCGTGCCTTTTCTGCCAGGAATACTTTATGGACCTGTACCTGTTAGCTGAGCTCAAGACCATCAGCTTAAAGGTACTTTTTAACTGCTATTCCTCTTTTAGTTACGACCTTTCAGTAAGGAGCCTCAATAAGTAGCAGAGGGGCAATCATCATCAACCTTTTTATCGTCCCACTACTGGGCACAGGTCTCCTCTCATACAGAGAAGGATTGAGTGTAATCACCACGCTTGCTCAATGCGGGTTGGCTATTTCAGACTTTCAGACGAAAGTCCAGGTTTCGTCAAGATGTTTTCCTTCACCTTCAGTCATTGGTGTCCAAGATATAAGTACTTAGAAAGTACATATAACTTAGAAAAGTTACATTGGTACTTGCCTGACCTGGAATCGAACCCGCACACTCATACTTGAGAGGCTGGTGCTTTAACCACTAGGCCACCACCACCACGACTTTAATGCAATTATGCTGGGGGGCAATCGCGCTAAATAAGACAGTAGAAGTTAAACTCTTTTTAACACCCTTGCTCGTAAAGCTGATGTAATCCCACCGGTTTTAAATATGTAAAGCGGGCCATAACAAACGCGTGTGTTATCAAAGCAAATAGTTAAGTTATAGTCCATACAAATTCCATAACAGCATTATTTGTCATTTCAAATAATTATGGAACTGATCGCCGCCGCGTGGCTCTAGCCAGTGAGCAGCGCGCTGTTCCGTATTTGAAATGGCAAATAATAATACTAATAATGGCGGGAAAGCAACAGTGTGCATTCACAAATTGAGTTTATTTAAAATAACTGATGTCCTATTTGAAATAAACAAATTTGTATTTGTTTGTATTTAAATGAGTATTTGTAAAAAAAAAAACAGTTTATTCGGTAATTTAAAAACTTGACTGCATGCTCTAGCATCTTTGCCAACATTTTCACGCAGCTACGGCAGAAAATAAACCTCGCGCCATTTTTCTTAAATTTTCTTTTCTTTGTACTTGTATTCTGAATATCTTTTTTTCTGTTTCCTCGCAAGTGTGTTAAAAAATGTCGTACGATATACGTGCGTATTGGTTATAACATGCGAGGCGGAATTTCAGCCCGAGCCGAAGGCGAGGGTGTAATTGAGCCGAGCATCATCATTACGCACTAATATCGTAATGTACTATATTCGTATCTAAGCCCGTTAAAGTTGTGGTTTAGTTTCGATCCCATTCCGTATCGCGCTAAAGTTTTAACTTCGATTAAAGTATTCTTATTCGGTTTTAAATTCGGAAGTGGTAAAACCACAAGACATTTAAAACACCTACCACAAAATTTTAGTACCTACCTGTTACAGACACACAATCGATCATCGATTCTAAGGAACTCCGTTTCAACTTTATCTTTTGACAGCGGTTATGTTCCAATTGTGATCAAGTTAAGTTTGAACCAACTGTCAAAAGGTTAGGAGCTCGCGCTTCAGAGGCGATGCAAGGGGTAGTTTAACATGTCACCCGACAGACAGACCGGACAGACCGGGCCGACGAGAGTGTGGAGCCGCGGCAGAATCAAGGACTCACGCGGCCCCACGCGCACGTGACTAGAGAGACACTGGGGTGGTTTTTAGTCAGTAGGAGTCAGACAGACCCCGTCGCCCACCCCACGACGGCGGACATCCATTGAGGATTTTCCACCCCGGAACAAAAAAAACGGTCAAAAGGTTACTAGCGCGATACGGAACTTCACTAAAGTTTTGATTTAGTTGCGATGCAATTCTGTTTTGGTTGAATTATTTTAGCGCGATTGCCCCCAGGTCCCGAGTTCATTCGCCAGTCGCAGAATGTATTATTGACATTTTCCATTCAATAAATCACAGTATCAGACTACAGTCAGAATTTATGCTCTTTAAATGACAATAGGATCTCCTTCAAACCTAAAACGTGGGTGTACCACGCCTCTGCCTAGTCGAAAACAGGTATTATGTCATACAGAACCTGATTTAGAACAATATATTATTCCGAAAGTAGGTAATTTGCTAATCACCAAAATTAAATCTCGGTGGTAGGCCACAACATCAGCCGCCGGCGTAAGTTACCACCCATCAGACAAAGTCATGCCGCCAAGCGATTCATCGTGTTCCGGCATGATGTCTGGTGAAGCCGTACGGAGGACGGGTCTGAGCAGTTGTGTTGCGATGTACGTGCCGGGTACGATGCGCGAAATGTTGTTGTGTCGGGAGTTTGGTTGTGGAGGGCCTCCAGATCAATATCCCGCTGGCGCAGCATCGTTGGTCGTGTTGTTGGGTTTAACATTGCATCACCGCGCTCAACTGCCGTCTTCCTTCCTATTTACTCAGTTCTTTTGAGTGAGTAGCCTTAATAAACTAGCGCGCTTTACCATCAACGATTGCACCACTGCTTACCATCAGGCGGGATTGCAGTCAAGCGCTAGTTTGTAATTTACATTTAAAAAAAATTAACAAAGCATTACGTGAAGTCAACTACACAAACGGCTCCCAATTAAATCTTCCCAACAATCTTTGTGGAGGCATGAGGAACAGGGATTAAAGTTCACTCATCCTCCATAGAAAACGGAGGATCTTCCGACCAGACGGGTGTTATATCTGACGGGCACTTGCCCAACAGTTGATGTTAGGAAGTTGTATGTGTGCTAGTTGCACGGTAAACTCTGATTGCGAGATGTAGAATTCGTGTGACGTCAGTATGACGGGTTGTTCCATGTGGCGTTTGTAGGGAGGTACCTACCGCTACAATCTTAATTTACACTTTTGTACTTTACCTGATATCACCATAACTCGCAGTATCATTATTTACACGCTGCTTTATCGACTTGTAGGTGACAACAGTAGATATGCAGAAGCCGCCGCCAGATTTCCGCACCAACTTCGAAGCCACGCACCCGCCCATACTGATCGACAACGGACTCGCGATCCTGGAGAACGAGAAGATAGAGCGGCATATCATGAAGTCTGTACCGGGAGGACACAACTTATTTGTACAGGTATATGTCTATTTACATTTACGGTCTCCAAAGCCTGGAGCACAGGCGTAGAGTAGCCAGCCTTTCGGTCTTCTATAGGATGCATTCTGGTGAGTGTGCAAGCGAATTGCATGATTTAATTCCCCCATCTCCGTTCCACCATCGGACGACCCGTTGTACGGCGACTTTCCACCCTCACGTTGTTAACACCACTACGATCCGGACGAAGCGTTTTGCTTCCTCTTTTATTCCGCGTACATCGAGGGACTGGAACAATTTGCCAGCGGCGGTGTTTCCGTCACACTACAATTTGAGTGTCTTCAAGGCTAGAGTGAATAGGCTCTTAATAATAGTTTATTACATTAAAGCGAGCTAGTGCTCGCTTTACCATCAATGATCGCATCACTGCTTACCATCAGGCGGTATTGCGGTCAAGCGCTAGTTTATAAATTATTAAAAAAAAAAATTACTTGCAAAGTTACTTACAACAGCTAGAACGCCCGTTTTGTTTGCCTTCATACATCTGAAGACCAATTCAGCAGAGTAATTTATTGCGTAACACACTACCAGTAGCAAAGGGTTTCATTTTGACAGTTCAAAAACATTCATTGCGCTATTAACGTTGGTGAGCAGATACATTTTTCAAATGTAAAGAGCAATGGATGAGCAATATGCTTCAAAATGATTCCAATTGATAGTAATGTTTTTTTTTACATATTATAAACTAGCTTGACCGCAATCCTGCCGGATGGTAAGTAGTGACGCAATCGTTGATGGTAAAGCGCACTAGTTTATTAAGAGCCTATTCACTCTAGCCTTGAAGACACTCAAATTGTAGTCCGACGGAAACACCGCCGCTGGCAAATTATTCCAGTCCCTCGATGTACGCGGTATAAAGGAGGAGGCGAAACGCTTCGTCCGGATCGTAGTGGTGTTAACAACGTAAGGGTGGAAACCAGCCGTACGACGGGTCGTCCGCTGGTGGAACGGAGAATGTGCTCTGCAATTAGGGTCCTGGTAATCAAAAGTGTACAAAATCTAGTCGCAATCATACCTTGGAATCACAGAACCACAATCACTATAAAAAAAAAAGTATGACAATTAGAGATACATACTATGTTTGGCATTTTTGATAAAAACCGTAAAATACGGGATTCCCCCTCGCGTCATACACGCATAACGGTGGCGATTTTATTTTGCAAATAAGGATTCAAGTCATTGCGGTACATATACTCTGTTTTTTAATCTCGTAGACTAAACTGACATTACGAGTGTTGGCAGTTTATTGCAATTCATAAATAGTGCCGAAACTTAGCGTTCATAAAATCAAGTATCGTTTTTTTTACAATAAGTTATCCTGAAATAATGTGTAGGTACTTATTAAAAACGTAATAATACAAAATTAATAATGTAAATTTGACATTTGCATGTGTCAATTTAGTCTACGAGATTAAAAAACAGAGTATAGTGTAAACACGGAAACAGCCATATTTCGCCAATTACAATGCATGCAAAATTAAAATGTTCACAATTTTAAAAATAATTATTTACATTAAGTATCTAATATAATTCTAGTTCAACATTTTATTTAATGATATAATTCGAGGAACCTTTCTTATGACTTCTATAACCACAAGTTGCATGATTCCCGAATAGAAGTCCGGAGTCCCAACAGCGTTGAAGCATTACAAATAATTTCTAATGACACAAAAGCCAGAAGAGTGACAACACTCCCCCACTATGGAATAGTATGGGCAAGAAATCTCACTGATTTATTAATCACATTCTGGCTAATAAATAAGCAATTGGCTTGACCTCTATTATCAAACTTTTTGTTAATTGCTAGTTATAAAATATAGTATGTTAATAACCTTACAAGAATGTATTTATGTCAAAAATCTTTACTGCCGCAAGTAATATGGTACTAAACGCCGTTATTATGAACATGGCCTGTTTCCAACAGGTTTCTTATTGTTTAGTCCCGCCGAAAACACGATTCTCATGATAATCAAATCAAACGGTGTTTCCCTATAAATGTTAATAAATTTTATACTTACTTTCACATGTAATCATTTTATAACAAACTAGCTGCGCTCTGCGGTTTCACCCGCAAAAGTGTCGATCCCGTTTTAAACTATCTTTGTGTCAAACACCCAAATCCGTTCAGTAGTTTTGGCATGATCGAATAACAAACACACATACATACCAACTCTTGCGTTTATGTAGGATTAGATCCTCATAATAGTCATAATGTTCGGTTCGCATTAAAACAAAGAAGAGAGGGGAAGACTTCTGCTTCCTTATTTGTTGAATGAAATCAACATTTCTTTTTTATATGGCATCTCGTAGTTGAGACGTTGAGAGGTCGTGACTACTTAAACGGACTATCTTGTGGCTACCTTAATTGAATTTAAAGCCTCCAGCCAGGGCAACTAAAAACTAAGCGACTACACGCTAAGGGCACCCCCTGTGGGGTTACGCACCTCGGCTTAAAGCGTCGCTGGGGAGAACAGCAAGGGACGGCTGGATCGAGTCAAATCAACACGTTACCGCCGGACCACAATAGAGGCCTAACATTTGAGGGGTTATCGAGTGCACGTCGATCTATTAATTTATCTGTCATTGGCGTCGTTGCCAAGATAGGCAAGAAGAGGTGGTTGCCATCGCCACCTCTGCGACTAAATTCCATGTTGATTTAGTTTTGGGAATTATAAAGATCTGAGAACAAAAATATTCTTCCTTTCTAACCACCCAAGTAATTAATTTTCTAGGACAAGGAAGTGGCATCACTGATCGAGAACCTATACTCGAAGCTAAAGTTGGTGTTGGTGCGCAAAGACGACCAGAAGTCCGCAGCGCTGCGCTCACATCTCAGCCGCATCGATGGACTACTTGAACGCAGGGGGACTAGGTAAAGCTTACCCTATTGCTTGTCAATATTTTACCGAAATACGTGGTTCTGTTAATTCGTTTTCGACTTTATTGCAACGGGCGCATGGTTCATATTTGTCGGAAATAAAAACCAACCTTGGGTCGATTTGCGTTGGCGTTCCATCTTGTCCCTTTAAACTAAACATCGCTGCATCAGTTGCTATTACGTCAGTGATAAAACATGCATACTACGTATTGGATTCCTAAAACTTCAGTCTTACGTGGTCTGAGAATCTTAGGTCCGAATTCCAGAAGGAAACTCAAGCATTGATCTCTGTTTAAACATTACTTAAAACTGGTTTCAACCAATCAAATGGCTTCAAACGAGACTTAAGTAGAGCTTGAGTTTTGAGTGACGTTCTGTAATACGGACCTTAGTATGGTTTTCTTCAAATAAATCCATTCTAGTTTATAATACTTTTGTACTTTCATTACAGGTTCTTAACAGGCGACACGATGTGCTGTTTCGATTGTGAACTGATGCCCAGACTGCAACACATCCGCGTCGCTGGCAAGTACTTCGTTGACTTCGAAATACCGGTATGTAACAACTAGTTGTGTATACACTTATACCACTCCATAATCCATAACTGTGAACTTCGCCTTCTAAATATTGCATAGACCTAATATGAAATTATAATGCATTTCCAGACGAGTTTCCGCGCCCTCTGGCGTTACATGTACCACATGTACCAGCTAGACGCGTTCACACAGAGCTGCCCCGCCGACCAGGACATTATCAATCATTACAAACTGCAGCAGGTAATATTTACTACCTACTAACAACTCAAGTATAAGTGTACAAGAATCTTTTGGCGCGCGGCCATATTCGGAACCATCGACATATATTATACTAATGGACATGCCTTAGAGATCAGAATTGTGGCACTACAAAAAAAAAAAAAAGGAAACGAAGTTTCGTCCATCTTTATCTCTCTCAAAATCATCAATCATCTATGAGGAAAGAGATAGTGCTAGACCGAAAGGATAGGCCATCTCTCTCACTCTTTTCAAACCAAAAAATTACTGCAGATTATAAGTACGCGTACGGCATGTCCATTAGTATATGTCTATGTTCGGAACTATCGCCGCCATCTTGTTTTTCAATACATTTCACGTAATATTTACTTCAATGTCATTCGAGCGCCAAAAGATCCTTGTAGCAGTGTAGATCCCGCCTTTTTTGATATAACTTTTGGGCTACCTTTCTATGCTATCCATATCTACGGGATACGTCACAGATCATTTAGGCGCCGAACATTTTGTACCCAAAAATTTGTTTTTTTTTCTTACCCGAAGTAACTTAAAATATTTTTCTATAATTAAATCAACAGTCGCGATTACCTCCCCCACCCCCCACTTTGCAATTTGTTAATGTAAGGTAAAAATAAGTTTAGCATTTTGAAACTTATGTGGGGTGATTGTAAGCGTTGCTTGTAAACAAAAAAATGTTTAAACTTTACTTTTCGTACGTTAAACGTCGGTACGACTTTTTTTTATGATTGGGTACAAAATGATTGTTTACCTTTTTTTAAATCCTTTATTTTAATTACTATATTCCAAAAATATAACAGGCTTTACGTCAAGATATATGTGTATTTTTACTATGTAACCGTGCAATACCACGGAATGCATCTATCTATGTAATTTGGGCTCTTCCATACTCTCTCTATCTATCGTGTTACTGTCGCCTTCAGTTATCGGCGAAAGGCTTGGCAATGCTGACGCCGACGCCCACGCTGCAACGGAAAGAGATAGCAACGGAAGTGGTACGTTCGCGGGTCGTGACGTTACTGACATACGTGCTATAACATCGCATTGTTTGGTCACATCCCTCAATCATTCGAACAAACATATCCGCATCTTTATGTCAGACGCACGCCATGTATATCGCAAACGCTAAATTAAACTCTTCTTTTTAATTTTCGTACTTATAATTCGATATTCAAATTCACTCTTCAATACATATTAATTTGGAACCCACGAAAATCGACTAATCATTTATGCGCAAATATCATCGTTAGTCGATTTTTAGCCATAACAAATCATCGCTAATAAAATTTTTGAGAGCCTTTGTTTTTTCTCGGTTGCATTTCTTCAAATTTTCCTACTTTCAAGTTTAGTTCAAGATATATTTAACAATAAGGTCTTTGATTTGGGGTTGTAACGGAACCTTAGGGACCTTTTCATACGCATCAATCCGGTTAGAATAAAAGCAGACTCCTGAAGTAATAAAAATAACTCATAGTAGAGTAAATTATTCTGTAAATTCTTGCCCTGAATACTTAAGTACCAACAGAAGAGATATCATATATTTTTTTTTGTCATTTCTGCCTCCACCTTGATTCAAGCTCCACTTCCGCGGACGACTCGTCCAGTAAGCGGCCTCCGTTACAACTGAATTTCAATTCCTTAAAATTATAAATATGTCTATTCTATTCTATTTTTATTTATGGCAAGTGAAGCCGATGTCGACTATTCTGCCAATGCCAAAAGAGGATTGGAGAAGCATGAGTGTACATAAACTATAAATATGTCTACTTGAAAGTAGTGAAAATTATAGCAAGAACCTGATTTTGTAAATATAATAATCAAATCAGGCTCACTTGAATTCGAGACTGAACTTACATACATCGTGGTGTTGCCAATGGTTTTTGAAAGCTCAAAATGAACTCGTCAGTCGCGCGTCTCGCGACGATCGCTTTGGTTAGAAACTTAGAACTCTGCCGACGTTAACTCCTTCGTCGAACGGCGAGACGAGCTTCATAACGGTTATGTTATGGTGCCCTTACATCATGTTTCCTATCAGTTGTTTCTCAATACAATAAGACGCCTTTCAAAAACTATTGGTTTGTGTAGCATTGTGTTTCTTGCTGTGAGGGTTTGTGGGACGGTTGTGGTATTTGTTGGTAGTTGTTGTTCTCCTAATCAGATAACTTTAAAATATAAATTTACAACGGTGTAAGTAACAAAGTAAACAAAAATGCCAATTATTGTTTTAATATGCTGTGGTTATCTTTGTAATAAACATCATCTTACTTAAATCGTATCTTTTACAGACTTTTTTTTTAAAGCATTCAGCATTATTTTATGCTCTCCAAGTACCCAATACTGGTTCTTGTATAATGTAATATTTTTCTCCTGCATACTAATTGATAGTGGTGCTATTATTTAGCCAATCAAAGTAATGTTGATTGAACGAAATGAAAAATACCTAATGTCATTACAGGCACTGAAAATGAAGAAGCACGAAGAACTCGAGACGCCGACGTTCACGACGTCAATTCCGATCGACGTGAGCGAGAACAGTATTGCCGAATAAGCTCGCTACGGCCGCGCACATGCCTTGGTACAATAGTAGGCGATAAATCTTTTCTAAATTATACTACAATCGCCTGCAAAATGTAAATTGTTGCATTCAAATAATGTTGCCAAAATTCCATAGCGCGATTAGGTGATCACAGAGTAAAAATTGACCATAACCAACAAACTTCTATTTTTAAATTTTTTAATCTATTTTTTTTTATAGTATATTGTGATAGTGTGGACAAATTCTACATTTAGTTTGCCTCTCTGCTCGTGTGGACAGCTATTCGTGAGAAAGCGAGGCTAATTCGCGACAGAGTGCCGAGATTTTATTGTTCAGTATAATACTGATCCTGCCTAGCAGACCCCGACGTGCCTAAACCACGCTAATGCGGTACTGCGACATAGCGCCTCGTGACATTAGTCGATTTTACATTACTCTTTAAATCACAAAGAGATTAATACCATTAAAGGTGCTGGAAATAATTTAAATGAGGAGAAATTTTTTGTAATAAATTAATTTTTGAGTGTTGCCCTATCAGATTAAAAATCTATGAGATTGTATGTTTGGTTTGGTGCAATCGTAATTGAATTTTATGACTAAATTCCGAGGAAAGCTTAAGAAATTGTGGACTATTTATATTATATATTATTTGGACATTATTTGCAATAAATACCATGTTTATTTTGTGTCATTTTCGGCAGATCAGTGTATTTTATTTTTATTGTTTGGAAATTGTTAGACGTTATTGTGGCCATTAGTATTTTTCATAAAATATTTTAAGTGGTCTTGAAAACACTACATGTGCATTTTATTTTATTGATGTTAGTGTATTTGGCAGAGGAGATGAACAAATCATCATAATGTGGAGTTTTAAACCATTTACATCTTTACAAATCGCAGTGTACCTTTGTCTGTATATGGAAAAAATATAATTTAACAAGTTTTTTTTAAATAGTTTTAGTGTAGTTTCTGTGTTCAAACACAACGAATAAATGCCCTGGATATGTTGTTGTATTATATTCACGATAGTTGTAAGGTTGCTTCGCAGTATTCAATTTTTTTGTTCACTTTGGACCCTTATTAGATTAGTTTTTAGATTTAAAGACATCAGTTTTGCAGTCATTTTGATTTTAATACCTCTGCCTTTTTGTTATGGTCTCATTGAACATATTTTTCAACTGATTCAACTGATTATTACAAACTTGAGAACACTCAAACATTTTTTTCAACTGATGATTATAATCAATCACCTCGTAATCGCTCTTGCCTGCTTTATAAAACATGTTGCCTTTTAAAATACCTTGAGAAAAAGGTATAGATTTTCTTATAAGAATGTACTTATATGAATATTTTTATTTACATTTCAGTTCCTTTATGTTTCATATTTATATTTTAATTATTTTTATGATCCTGCAATAGAATGTTAGAAGTGAGGCTTTAAGTTAGACCACCTGTTTAAATGATAGACATTTGGCTTCTCAAATTGAGGAATAATTGTTATATTAAAGTTGAAACCCACAATAAAATAGGTCACTTAACAAGATTTTTATAAATTTGGTGCAATCATCAATACACAAGTTACACTTTAAATTCAGAATCTTAGATCATTTGATTCCACAGAGCTAACTTCTAACACTGTGTTGAGCTTTGAGCTGATTGCAATTGAATTTGAACAATATTCTGTTGTGACGTTTGTGGTGTAGGAACTTGATCAATGATTCTGAATTTAAGTATGAACATAGTACACACATTCACTGAAGACTAGGGCGAGAGACGACCAACATGTCGATTGGACAATGTATAAAATAATAATTACTAGATTATAATGTAAATGTTAAGAAATAAACCTGGATAATAATATTTTTTTATTTTATTTTTCTTTCAATCTGAGTTCCCTTTATTTTCTCTTCTTTGTTGATTTTTGTTTACTTCCATGATGAACATTACACATATGCTCAAATATTGCCAAAATGAAAATAATCATGCTTCTGTGCCTTGCTTTTAGAATAGTGTTGGTGACAACTGGCTGAATTGTGTATTTACTGAGTACTTTCAATGTGATAACAGTAGCTTTTTATACAATAAACATTTGGAATAAAAAGGTTTATTTATTTAGGTAGATATTATAAAAACAACTTTTTTCTTTTTGTCAACAATTGGAATAAATATTAATAACAAACTAAAATTTAATCATAACTTATGTTTTCTTCTTATTTATCTAAAACTATTTTCTTCTTCATCCATTCATTTTTATAAACATCCTTGGACAAAACAGAGCTTAAAAATGAGTGAGTAATAAAGGCAGTTATACCCCAAATTTTATATTCTTCGATTACAAAGACTGGCAGAATAAATCCATTACTGAATTGGGTATAATACTGATTCTTGGGCTCACATAACATTTCAATTGGAACAGAAAATACCTCGGAAATTTCACTCATATTAATGCTCAAGTCTTCAGGCATTAAGTCTGGAATGGCACCAACTACAGGAGTGACCAATATGTTGTTGTTTCGGCCTGGAAGTGGTGGTCCAATGCCCCAGATATCAATTCTTTCGGGCCGCAATCCGATTTCTTGATAAGTCTCCCTCAAGGCAACTTGTTTAGGACACTCATCTTTGATGATTGGGCCTCCCGGAAAGGACACTTCACCACTATTATTTCGAACCTTTGTACAACGCACTGTGTACAGAAGTGAAGGTTTATCTAATACTTTACAAACTGGTAATAGCACTGCTGCTTTGTCAGTTGGCACCTTCCCGTACCTTGGCGTGGTCAATCTTTTGAAATTAGTCATGCATCGTTCACGAGCAGCTTGAGAAAATATATTTTGTATTCCAAAGGATACTCTCGAAGTCATGTTTGTAGATTATAAATATGTCGCTGATTGAACAAAATTTTAATTTTTCATTTTCAATATTTACTAAAGAATGTTTTTTTTTATAATTGTAAATATGTAGAATAATAACTGCAATTTTGTGATGTTCCCAAATCCGAGTCGGTGGTTTTTTTCGTTTAGTCACTTGTCAATCATAAACATTTGAAACTCCATTTGACAATAATAATGAGAGGACAGTTTGCAGGCAGTAATATTATTAAAAAAAAAGTGGTACCTACCTACAAAAATTTTAAGAAACGCTGTATAATGCTTCCTATCTCATTTCCTCGCATGTTAAATCCTATGAAATTATGTGTCTTGTTTCTTTTTACTGTCGCTTTTTCATTTCATCGACTTTCCAATCACAACGATGTGAAATAAGTTTTCGCTTCAACATACGAAAACTGAGAAATTACTTGCTATAGGTACTCTTTGCGAGAAATGTAGAAAAATCCTTAGGTATCCGTCGTTTTACAACAGAACAATTTGAATTTTGCGGTTTACCTTTTCACCGCTCAGTACCTCTGTTTTACCGATTCAGTTAAGAATCGGTAATCTTTATTTATCGGGTTGTAGTTGGAGCAAAAGTTGGTTGTTGCTGTCAAAGGTGAAATACATAACTGTTACTTTTGAATGTATTTAATATGACTGAGGAGGACTGCAAACCAGCCCCCTAATCGGCGAACACATTTTTGTCAAATGATTGCGACTAGTTAGCATCAGTTGCGATCGTTCAGACCGCCCATTGGTTCGTTCGGTCCAAATGATCCCAAATTCCCAACTAGTAGCAATCATTTGACAAAAATGTGTTCGCCGATTAGGGGGCAGTTCTTACACTGGCAGTAGCAGGCCATTGGCTAGAGAAGCCTACGCATGAAAGGAAACCAGATGAGAGAATTTCATATCGAGCTCTGATATTGAGGCCTGTTATTACTCACGTAGTTAATTATCTTAGACAGTTCAATGAATGCTACGAGAACCAACATTGGATTGTAGCGAAGCGTTACTTTTTACATCATATTATATACTCCGTTATATACTTTTTTTTTAATAATTATAAACTAGTGCTTGACCGCAATCCCGCCTGATGGTAAGCAGTGATGCAATCTTTGATGGTAAAGCGCGCTAGTTTATTAAGAGCCACCACATACCCAACAATACGACCAACGATACTGCGCCAGAGGGAGATTGATCTGAAGACCATCCACGATCAAATTCCTGACATAACAACATTTGGCGCATCGTACCCGGAACACATCGCAACACAACTGCTCAGACCTGTCCTCCGTACGGCTTCATCAACTATCATGCCGGAACACGACGAATCGCTTGGTGGCAAGACTTTGTCTTCTTCTCGGCCTATAGAGGTCCACTACTGGACAAAGGTTATGGCCTACCACCGAGGAACGAACCAACCAACTTGAAAGGAACCAAGACACTTGGGTTGATATATAACAAAAAAAAAAAAAATACCAAGACATTGTTGTTGGTTATGCTGATGCCAATTATGCACGTATCAAAGTTCATATTCAGGTTCCGTTTTCCTTATTCAAGGAGGAGTAGTCTCTTGGCAAAGCACGAAACAGCAGACGATGGCACTCAGCACTGCCGAAGCAGAATACGTTTCGCTATGAGAAGCTGCAAAAGAAGCTCTTTTTCTCAGGTGACTGCAGAGATGACGCGTAATGAGGAAGAGACATTAAGAATTTTCTCAGACAGCCAGCCAGCAATTGCAGCTATTGCCAACAATATACCGATAGATATACCGTATCACCAACGTACAAAACAGGTTGATGTGAGACTGATATAATTTTGTACGCAATGCTGTTGAGTCGGGAGCTATAACTTTAGAGTATCGTCAAACAGACAGGATGGTGGCAGACATGGGCGTAGCCACACTGGGGCAAGCTGGGGCGCTTGCCCCACCCTGGCTCTGATCTATAAGGTACCTAATAAAACAAAAAAATGAAAAAAAATCCGGGAGGTTGACTGCTGCCCCAACCTGAGCCCAAGGCTGGCTACGCTCATGGTGGCAGATGCTGCAAAGCTCTCCCCAGAGGCAAGTACGGGTGGTGTGTGAATGGTATGGGATTGTGTGTATGAGAAGAGAGGGATATAGTAACACGCTATATGCACGAGATTAAGGAGGAGTGTTAGAGCAAGAGTGTTGTGAATTTTATGAATCTATATGTCGTAGATAACGATATCATTTTAATAAAAGTTGCTCATTTGATCTATGTAGTAGTGCGGTAAACACTGTGTCGTTGTTTTGTAATGGCAGCACGTAAACAGAGTTGTTTTGGAAAGCGGGGATTGTCGAACGGTCACTTCGGATTGAGACGCGGACCAGGGCACTGCTCCGAGGCGAAACTGGCGGTTTGCCTATTTAAAATGTTATTTCCTATTTAGTTTTAGCTCTATAGAATTGAGGGTATATTTACATTATTTACAATTCGTGCTTTAATTCAAAACTGACCTATGAAATGGACCCTTGTGGTGGCACACCAAAATGGTGAAGACCCATAGCTCGGCCGTCGCTGAACTCGCTGACGTCGTCATTATACCTACGTTAACGTATTATATGCGAGAATTTTTAATTAAGATTTTTTCTGTTGACATGAGAATGTCATGAGAAAAACAAATAGGTATATACGTTCGTTCTGTCTAGTGTCTTATGTCCTTTGTGTACTTTTTCTACCAAGTTTGTTTTATCATTAAATAGATTTGTGTTGAATTGAGAAATCGTATTTTGTTCTTATCTCCCAAGACTCCCAAAAGCTACTCTGTGATGGAGTAACACGGGTATGTCACTCGATCCATGGGCGTACCCATACCCAGGTGGGGACAAGGGGAGGCAACTGCCCCCCTGGAATTCTCGCAGAATATGTATGAGCACCACTAATATTATTAAACAAAGTATAAACGAGGACTTATCACTAATTTTTAAATAAACGCGGTAGACACTAACAAAATGTACGGTGTAATTTCCAAAAAAAAAACACGTGCGACTATAGTGCACAAAGATTACCCACTTTAAAAATTTTACTTGCCCCCCCTTTGGCCTGACTTGCCTTCCCCTAGGCCTGACGTGCCCCCCAAGGCCAGAAGCTGGGTACGTCCATGACTCCATCATTGACTTGGGGGTGATCGCGCCAAATGACTCAGTAGAAGTTAAACTCTTGTTGTTATCTAATCCAGTTAAAGTTGTGGTTTAGTTTCGATCCCATTTCGTGTTGTGCTAAAGTTTTAACTTCGATTGAAGTAAAATCAATGTATAAGTGATACCTACTTACATTTTGTCAAATATTTTACCCGTCTTGATATCATTGACGTGAACTACTCCTCCCAATAGTGCTTACATTAGCTAGGCTAGTGTGCAATAGACACGCAATTGGATGGCTATAATTATTAATGGCATCGGTTGCGGAAGTAGATGGCAAAGTGTAACTTTTTTGGCTAACCTGAACGTCCGGTAGTGGTGAAGTGATGCAGCTGTCGGCTCTGGTCAATACTTCGCCCGGCTCCCAGTTGATGTTTTCAGCGCTATTGTTGATTATCTTGATATACCCGAAGGTCCCGTAGCTGGGTAGCAGGAATCGAATATGTTGACTCGCAGTTCATAATGTTGTACCGTAGTGACGACGTTGTTGTCTTCATCACGCCCAGCAAGTTAACTTGGATGATGGGATGTCCGGGCAGTAGGCACTCTTTTCTTGTTGATGGAGGGTATTTCTTCGTTTAACTCACGCATGGTTTTTTGTGTATCGGTTTTTAAGTCGTAAGGATTTTTCTGGTTGGAGGTGCGTCTGCTGATGTGACGTTATCTTCATCGCCGCTTGTTTGAGATGATTCTTTTTTCACATAGAGATTCACGCCTACTTATTTTATTCTTCACTTATTCTTAGATTCACGCCTTACGTCCTACTCTCGTTGTACCGGAATGATTACGCTTCATAACTTTTAAAATAAAAGTATATATTCAGCCCACTTCTGAGATGAAACAGAAGGGCACAAATGAATAAACTATTTTAATTATAATAATACTGATTTAATAAAAGTTTCAATCAATATACAATCGAGCAGAGTTATCAGAAGAACAGAGCTTGGTCGGGTGATCGCAGCGATAATAATGGCCATACTGTGTAGTAAACCCGCCACACTGTTCCCAACCCACTGCAACTCCTGAAAGCCAGAATCAACAGTGGAGACCGCCAGAAAAACGCCGAGCAATGAAGCCCGACGAGTCCCGGAGAAACGTTTCAACTGTCTTGGGTCCCGCAACGAAATTAATCAGAAAAGAATAGCGGAGGAGTAAGAAAAAAGATATTTTTTCCACTTCCCTCCATAATAAGCAGGAGACAGAACAGAACTAGGCCAATCGGCACAAAGGGACATTATTGCAACTGGGAGAAGCCCAGATTGCCAAGCACCACGGAATAACATTTGATCAAGCTAATGGGTCCTAAGTAGGTATTTGCTGTTACAATTGATTCCAATAATAGGTATGGCAAAAGCGCCTGAACGCACGGAAATTAGTTCTAGTTTCAACAAGGTCCGTATAATAAACAACTCCGGATGTAACTTGTACACTATCCAACATAATATTGCGTTCATTCTGCCAAAGAATACACTCCCACAAGATGTGATGTGCGGACTGTTCAAATTCACAGTTCGATGTAGAACACTGACACAAAGGCGAAGGAAGAAGTTTAAAAGAATACAGTTTACTTTTAAAGTTGCCATGACCTGTGAGAAATTGGGCAACGCAGTGGTCAACCTCCAGCCATGTCTTAGCCAGCCGATCGCCAACGGATGGAAAGAACAGATGGAGGTACCGGCCCTTGATGGAATTATCCCACCTACTTTGCCATTCGGATAAGAGGTCCTCCCAGACGTCAGTCTGAGGTTTAAATAATCTAGAAATTCTATTGAAGTCGCGTTGTGTAACAAAGTTAGTGTCCATGGCCTCCCCCCTTGCGGAGTAGTACATTGAAGCACGTCGCTGTACTTCAAGATCGACTGGAAGTACACCTGCCAGAACGGATAAGGCTTCAGTACTGACTGTTCTATACGCCTTGCATAAAAATATCAATGCCAAACGTTGGCTTTGAAGCAGTTTACGTCGCGCCGCCCCTATGCTGGCCCTATCGGCCCAAACAGGTGCACCGTAGCACATACATCCTAAGTAGGTAGCTCCATATATAGTTTTTAAAGTTAGGAATGATAGACCCCAAGTTGCTTTGGATATTCTAGTTAGGGCATAAAAGTTCCTTTTAGCTTTTTCGCCAACTATTTTTATATGTTCGATAAATGAAAAATTCCTTTCTAAGACCATACCAAGGTAGCATACGGATTGCTGTTTTTTAACGGGAACGTTATTAAATTTAATAGTAGGCAATGATTTAAGATTACCTTTTAGTAGAAGTTGATAGGTTTTATGCGGCGCAAACGCTAGGCGGTTACGATCACCCCACTGAGATATTAGATTTAGGCAAGTATGGGCCAAGTTCTCAAGTCCGGCTCGGGTACTTGACTGAATGAGCAGTAGGCCATCGTCCGCGTAACCAGTAAGTGAACAGCCGCAAGGAAGCGGGATCGCGAGAAAATCATCAAAACCCAAATTCCATAAATAAGGACCGACAACTGAACCCTGAGGACATCCCATGGTTAGTGCTTTAGTACTAGAAAAATGACCGAGCTTAAGTACCGCGGAACCGTTTATAAAGTACGAGTAAACGAGATTATATATGTTTCTATAGCAACCGCGGTTTTTTAATTTTAACAACAACATAGGCCACCAAGCGTTATCAAAAGCCCCAGAAATATCCAAAAAGATACCAATCACGTACTTGTGTTCCGACTGGTTAACGGTTCTTCTGACAGAAAGCGCCGCGTCGACTGTTGATTTACCGATGGTGAAGCCATATTGATTACTATGAAATTTTGGACCGTTCGGTAGTAAACGTGGTACGATGAGGCGCTCAAGAAGTTTCCCCAAAGATGGTAGAAGCGTGATAGGCCGATACGACTTCGGATCATCCGGTGGTTTATCACCACACTTTGGTATTATTCGTATGAAACCGCGTCGTCATTTACGAGGAAAAACGCCTTCAGCAATGCATCGGTTATATACAGTTAAGATGGCATCACCCGCTGTTTTACACGCTTCTTTAATCATCCTATTAGATATTTTATCTTCCCCTGATGATTTGTTGACCGGTAGTTTTCTAACAATATTTATAAATTCGTCATTAGATGGTACGTCTGACATTGGTGATTCAGGTGGCACAGGAGCCCACGCTCGAATCTGTTGGTGGTAGTCGCTATCGTTAGCCGGTGAATCATCAGGGATAAGTGTATTAATTAGTACTTTTGTTGTTTCCTCTATGCCCGTGGTATGCTTATCATTGACCTTAATGTTTTGAACGTATGCAAGGTCGACCGATCTGTTAGCTTTAAATTCGTGATATAAGGGAGACCACGGACCCTCCCTGTCAAGTTTGTCAACGATTTTCCGCAACAAGTTACCCTTAGATTTTTCCACCGATGCTTTGTAGCGTGACTTGGCAAATCTGAAAGCATTTAAAGCGGACGTAAGAAGATCTCCAGTAATCTTTCGGCTCTTGAGTTTATTTAACTGTCTACGCGCTCTGCGATATCTTTTGCGCTGTTCAACTAAATAATCACTCCACCAGTCACATCTACGAATATTGGTCATAGATCCACGACCAATGGCGATGTCAGCACAGTAGGTAAAGGTTTCTGACATAATGTCAGCACTTTCTTCGGCTGACAGCCCGTCCCGAGTGAACTCCTTGGCATGACACGCAAAAAGCGAGCCAAAAAATTCCCAGTTCGCGCCTTTACATCTATATCTGAAATTACCAGGAATATGAGACGGACCCTGAATGTAACCAGGAACAAATTCGTACACGATCAGGCGATGATCACTACAAGACGCGTCCGGTAGGACACGCCACCTATCCAAACGTACGTCGGCACTAGAAAGTGTGACGTCAATACAAGATTCGCCTATTTGGCTGCAAAAAGTAGGTGGTGCATCGGGGGTATTATGAATCGATAGGTTCATCTCAGCAATGAAATCCTCAACAGCGCAGCGTCGTTCGGTATCGGTTGCCCGAACCTTGCCATACCACAGAGACGATGACGCGTTGACATCCGCGCCAACGATCACTTTGCAGCCCGCGAGTGACCGCAAGACATGACGGAGATTATGTATATGAGGAGTAACAGGATCTGAATATTGAAAGTAACAGCTTACAACGAATACTTTAAAAGAAGCTGATGAGACTTCAGCAACCGCACAGTGTGGCGTCATGAGGTCACGTATAGACGTTACCGTAAAGTTAGAAGACCGCGCAACATAAATTCCGGCTCGCGCCCTGCAATCCAGCTGCACTACCCTGTGACGTAAACTTGAGTTTTGATATTGTTCTTGAATGAGTACAACGTCTAAGTTGTAGTCAATAATTAATTTATCTAACTCTGATGTCGCCACCTTATCGTTGTGAAGGTTTAATTGCCCTATGCTTAGACTATCCATCTTAATTAGTAATTAGTATGTAGGATAAGTTGTTCGAGTTTTAATTTATAGGTACCGCACTGTTCAGACCCGCAGCGATGGTCAAAAGGTTTTTTAAAACGTTTACACGCCGCGCAAACCGGGGTAAAATTTAAATCGTCCTTATGCGGACAAACATTGGTTTCGTGGGCCTCAGAACATATAGCGCAGGTTGGTGATTTATTAGCGCAATGCTTTTTCACGTGACCGAATTGCTGACAATACGCGCAACGAACTACCTCGATATCATCAACAAAACGGCACGTGGCCCAGTCAACAAATAACTTATCCTTGGTAGACACAAGATGTTTCCGTACCTCAGGTTCAATCTCTATTCCTAACCATTTACGACCGTTATTGGTAGAACGCCTACGGACTATTTTCGTGGATACTGTGTAGTAATCGCAACGCCCCCGCAAGGGGGCGTGGCGAGCGTCACCTAGGGCTTTGGCCCCCTGGACGCGGAGTCTAATTTATCGGTCCGCTACTGCGGACCCCTCACTATGGCTAACAATGGCCTGTGAGCCTTATGACGTGCGTGAGTTGCGCACGTCTGTGAATGGTTGCGATGTGTATTTCTGTAGGTGCGCCACAGGACCCACTCACGGCCTGCTTTCTTCACGGCACCCCGGCGGTCAGTCCCCGCCAGGTGAGACCCCCAGTTGCCCTGAGGGAAGCCCAGCGGAGGACGACCAGCGACAGGTGGTGCCGACTCGACGCTCCTACAGAATAAGGGTGTAATTACCCCCGCCCGTCCAGTCCCCAGCTATGTACGGATTCCTTTCGGGCTAAGGGGTAGTTATGTGTGAGTATGGGCGGCATTGTGTTGTATTTGTAACACCGCCCAGTGTCAACGCGTACCGCTGCCCGCGCTGCGCATACGCGTATGTGTATAGCGTCTGTGGAGTTAAATGACTGTTCGCCGCGCAACTCGCCTATATTAACCTAGCACGAGCTACGTGACGAGTGTTTGTATATAAGTGTAGGAGTTCAGTGTGCAGGTGGGCTGCGTGTAGCCGGGTGCAGCTCACCTGGGAGTCCAGTCCGGTGCGATGGGGTCGTCGTCCGCTGTCAGATCGCGGGGTAGGGGCTTCGCATCCGGGGGACGCGCGTGCCAGGGCGCCAGGTGCTTGACATGGGGCCAAGCAGAGGCGTCGGCACGCGCGAACATCCGTTTGGCGAGTTGCCGCACGAATTCGTACAGGCTCTCAACCCGGAGGTCGCGGTGTATTACGTCGTTCCTCACGAAACGAGGGGCGCCAACAATGGTCCGCAACGCGAGGTTTTGTTGCGTGCGGAGCAGCCTTCGGCTCGACTCGCTCGTGAGGGCGAACCAAGCGGGTGCGGCGTACGTCAAGACTGAGCGTATGTACGCCTTGTACACGCCCAGCTTGACGCGCACCGGGAGGCCGGATGAGAGCACTGGTCGGAGTAAGGTGCGGGCAAATGGCCATAAGTGAGCTCGCAAGGCTTTTATGGCATTTCCCCCACCGGAGGCGTCCGGTGTTTGGCGGCAGTGGCGTGGCTGGCTAGTGGCTCGGCTTGGCTGTGATTGGCTGGCTGGAGTGGCGCGATCTGATCGGCTGTGATATCGGCTAGCCATGGTGGCGCCGTGGCGCGCTGTGAGCGGCAAAGGCGGTGTGGCGTTACAAACGCTTAAAATTCGTTACTCGTTAGTAGGTTTTACCCCTCGGATTTTTCTCATACCGGGTGCCTTATATATGAAAATCGATTCATAAGGAGTAAACTCCAATAAACTCCAAAAACTTAACAAAGCAAAAACTCCACAGAAACAGTAATAACAACACGCAATTTTATTTAGTAAACAACACTATAAATAATTTAAAACCTACCACAGGATGCTAAAGATCGTGCGAAATGGAGGAGAAAGTGCAGGAAAGTGGACCCCGGGCTCCAACGCGAAAGCCGCGGATGCAACCGGGATAAACGCTGAGATGATGATGATGACTTTAAGTAATTTATAAGTCCAATGAAAAATGAGCGTGACACTCAGCTTAACTTTTCCGCCAAAACTCAAGCAAGTTAGAGCGTTAGAGCTTTGTTTCAACTTTTTTGTTTGACAGCGGTTACGTTCCAATTGTAATGTAATCCAGTTGTGGTTAAGGGTCCGTCCTGTTAATCTGCTCATTTTGATCAATTTTGTTCCATGATTGTGAGAATATGTTACATAATATTAGTAAAATTATGTATGATATGGATGGTACAACTCTTCATCTAGGTGCTAGCTTGACTACTTTTTTCAAGAAACTTCATAATTAGTAGTAAATCTACAATTTCCAATACTCTTTTTCTCAAATTTCACGTTCGAGTGAAGTTTGACCATAGTTTCTGAAGAAACTACAAGCGATTTTGCCTATAAAAAAGTACTATTCACATCAGCATATAACTATCTTGGTGCTAGCTTGACCACTTTTTCGAGTTTATTTCATAATTCAGCCAAAAACGAAGACGGAAATTAAGAAATTCAAGGGAAAACTGCAGCCAAACAAGTATGTTTTTTCTATAATAAACCAACTTTTTTTAAAAATTAAAAAATGCCTCATTAATTTTAAGGTATTTTTATAATAGAAACAAAAGTTTATTTTCTAAAAAAAAATGTTTTTCATCATGAAAATCAATGTCAAAATCTACTATATTTACGAGCGCGCTAACGCAGCCGGCTCAGTGGTAACTCGGCTAGCGCAACGAGTGGACGTATCACTTTGTGTCGCTAGAGCTCGCGAGTTTTTTCGTAGGTTTATGTAAAAAATATACTGCGACTACCACAACTTGGTCCTTTAATAATTTTTCTTTCTTAGTAATATTATATTAGTTGTGAATTATATTAGGATATTTACGACTTATCCCTTGGATTGCTTTAACTAATTTTTAACCGACTTTAAAAATGAAGGAGTATATTTTTTTTGAGTTCGTAGATTTTTCTATCATTTGTGAACCAATTTAAAAATATCTTAGGTTTTTTATTTCTCTATTAAAGTCAATTCACATAATGCTTTTGTTATACCTAAACTCATTTTTTTTTTTAAGATAATGGGGCGAAACAAGGGAGAACATTACCAATGTATCAATAAAAGAAAGAGGAATAGAGAGGGAATGGCAAGAGCCAGACAAGTGCTTAAAGAACGTACTTTTAATCAACTGGATACCACTTCGTCATCTACTATGAGTGTCGAAGTTGATGTAGGCACAGTACGTTTCTGCTATCTAATTTTTTTTTTAATAGCCTAATGTGTCTCCCTCTGCTATGCAAAGGGAGACACAGTAGGCTAGGCTAGGTAGTAGGGGGGAGGCCTTTTTACTTCCAAACCTCGCTGACCTGTGTTATCTCATGAATAACCTACAATTATTTATTAATTTTATTTCACAAGTCTTTCAATCAAATACAGCTTGCTTTTTGTTTTCTTTATATAATCATATGCTATTTATTGCAGAGTAAAGAAAATAATCGAAAGGGAGTAAGTTATTTATTTAGAAACATACAATTATAGCACTATTACAGAGCATTCCAATTCAGTGCTATAAGTAAGAATAAATTATACAAAACAAAAAAAAAACAATACATACATAAAGTCAGAATAATTAGTAAAGAAACATTTATAATATATTTACAATATATACTTAGACTATAATAAACAGGAACAATACCTATATCATTAATTATTATTAGTTGTTTGGCAACAAATTTATTTTCAAGCGATGTCTTTGAAATTGAGTCAAACAAGGTATGTACTTGATGTACTAACTATGCTGCATTTAATGCACATTAAGTAATAATAATTAATTTAATTCACCAGAAACACACATAAGTTTGAATTTTTGTTGTTTCAGCAGTCACCAGTTTCGTCGTAGTTATAGAAGGACGAAGAGTAGTTGATTTTCAGTATTTTTTTGACCAATTTATTAACATATTAGGTCACAATTCAAAATTTGGATGCAATGCATCAAACCTCGTTATAATTGAAGAAAAATTGCAAGGGTTTTGTTCAACATTTTCATTGTCACGTGCAATGTGTGGAAGTCAATTCCTGCTAAAGACGTGTCAAATTAAAACAAACAAACTGGACGTTAACCAAAGCGCTGTTTCGGGAGTTATAAGTATCGGATGTGGTCGAACCAACTTAAATGAGCTAGCTGCTTCCATAGATTTGCCACTTATGAATAAATCAAAAGTAAAGTTAAATAAATGTCACGTCAATTTATTTAACTGGTGAAAAACTACAGCCGAAGCCACAATGATAGAAGCTGGTAAGGAAGAGGCTTCTGTAGCTCTCGAAAGTGGCAATGTAAGTCCATCAGGTATACCAACTATAGCCGTAACAGCTGATGCTGCTTGGGGAAAACGTTCATATAAAACAAATTTTTCTTCCGCAGCAGGCGTTGGAGCTATAATAGGGGTGAAAAGTGGCAAATTATTACATGTTGGTATTAAAAATAAATACTGTTTTACATGTTCCCGTGCAGCTAATAAAAATATTACACCCCTGAAACACCGGTGTCAAAAATCATACTGGCTCTTCCACTAGTATGGAGAAATCAATAATCGTTGAGGGATTTAGAGAATCTGTGAAAACACATAATTTAGTGTATGCAAAACTTATTGCTGATGGTGACTCAAGTGTGTATAAAAACATATTGGAAAGCAGGCCATATTCAAACGTTACGGTTGAAAAAGTGGAGTGTTCCAATCACTTAATGCGCAATTATAATGGGAAAAATTTAAGTTTGATGAATATCTTTCATCAAACTTAATTTTTTCCCATTATTTTTATTATTACGTCCATCCCATTAAACGAACGCAAGCTACTACATTCTGATCGAGTGAACCGATTACGCATTGCTGTGAAAGCAGCAGTAAGATTCCGAGGAACTCAAAATGTTCCATTTACTGAGCAAATCAAAAACTTACAAAAAGACATTATCAACAGCCCACAACATATTTATGGAGACCATTCACAATGTGAAAACTATTACTGCACAGACGAAAAACCAACTTTTGCCTATTGCCCGAAATTGTCGATCCAAGAAAATCTCGTTCAATGCCTCTACGACACACTTCATTTTAAAATAATAGGAGGCTAATGCCGGCAGCTAGGTCCTGAAGTTCATCTAAGAGATTTCTTTAAGGTATTCTTACGGTTGCTTTAAAATTCTTTGATAAATAATATTTTAAACATTTTTTTGTTTTATATATCGTTTACCTAAATACTGGAAATCTGTCTAACTGGAGGTATCTATCGTAATCCTAAATGCTGCATCCGGTTAGACTGGAAGCCGGTCCGAACATAGTTGGGAAAAAGGCTAGGCAGATGATTATGATATTGTATATGTAGGTACTTACACTACACTTTAATATTAGTATCCATAAACTAATTATTTAGTTATTGCAAAAACTCAAAAGGAAAATTAATTTATTTATATATACTTACTAGAGTAGGTAGGACATAGATATCGACGCTTGAAAGGCAATCATATCTTCTTCTTCTTCAGCCTATAGATGTCCACTGCTGGACAAAGGCCTCCCCCAAGGCTTTCCACGCTGACCGGTCTTGTGTTGCCCGCATCCATCGGCTTCCCGCGACCTTCACCAGGTCATCGGTCCACCTTGTTGGGGGCCTCCCTACGCTGCGTCTTCCAGAACCTACGTGGCCGCCACTCCAGAACCTTACTGCCCCATCGGCCATCGGTTCTACGAGCAATGTGCCCTGCCCACTGCCACTTAAGTTTAGCGACTCGCAGAGCTATGTCGGTGACTCCTCATTTCTGATTCGATCACGCACAGAAACTCCTAGCGCTCTTTCCATTGCCCTTTGTGTGACTCTGAGCCTTCGTATGAGGCCCATTGTGAGCGACCACGTTTCAGTTCCGTAAGTCATCACCGGCAACACACACTGGTCAAAGACTTTAGTCTTGAGACACTGTGGTATCTTGGACGACGAGAAGATGTAGCGTAGCTTCCCGAACGCTGCCCAACCGAGCTGGATTCACCGAGACACCTCTTTCTCGAAGTTGGACCTACCTAGTTGGACTGTTTGTCCCAGGTATACATACTCGTCAACAACTTCGAGTGCAGAGCAACCAACTACAATTGGAGTGGGTGCGACATGAGAGTTCGACATGATCTTCGTCTTATCCATGTTCATTTTTAGACCCACTTGTTGGGAAGCTCTGCTGAGGTCATTGAGCATTTTGCCCAAGTCTTCCAGGGTCTCAGCCATGACCACGATATCATCTGCGAAACGGAGATTAGTGATGTTCTCGCCGTTGATGTTGTTGCCAAGTCCTTTCTAGTCCAGGAGCTTGAAGACATCTTCCAGCGCAGCAGTGAACAATTTAGGAGATATGACATCTCCTTGTCTCACTCCACGCTGCAGTTGGATCGGTTTCGAGTCCTGATCCTGGAGACGGACTGACATGCTGGCGTTCTTGTACAAACACTTTATCACCTCAATGTATCGATGGGCAATTTGGCACCGCTGGAGAGACTGTAGCACCACCCAAGTCTCAATCGAATCGAATGCCTTCTCATAGTCCACAAACGCCAGCATAGTGGTTTGTTATACTCCTCGGACTTCTGTATAACTTGCCGCAGCGTATGAATGTGGTCTATGGTGCTAAAACCTTTTCGGAAGCCTGCTTGTTCGGGAGGCTGGAAGTCGTCGAACCTGCGAGCGAGACGATTCGTGATGACCCTAGAAATCATATCTAAGCGACAAAAGTTCGTAAATTGAGTTATATACACCATTCGAACCGCCAGATTTTTCTGCGTCGTTTGGTGTATAATTGTATATAACTCAATTTACGAATTTTTGTCGCTTAGATATGATTGCCTTTCAAGCGTCGATATATTATCGCGTAATAATTATGTTAACCCTAAAATTTTGTTAATAGATTTCTAAATGTGAGGAATATTAAATTAAACTGATTACTTATTCTAATATTTCATTTTACCGTATATGTTTTTATTTCTTAAATTGCCTATGTAATAAACTATCATTACACCATATTTTTTTAATGTCAAAATGTATCAATATTCATCTAAATTGTGATAAATATACAATGTGCACTCGTTTCCGACTATTCACAAATCATACTTTATATAATTTAGAATAATATCTTCTAAAGGATCAAAAATGTTTAAGCGTTCACTAAGCTCGATATTTACGCGCGTGTGCGTCTAGCTGCTAGAACGATGCACACAAAGATAACATCGCAACGATTTTACCTAAACCATGGCCTAAACTGTAGCGAGAGAATTTTGTGCACGGACTCTTAACACGTATAATGCCACGAAATAAAATGATAAGTTTCCATTCAGGCCATGTCGGACAATGATGGGCGACACCAATATGTTCCGTTCGGGCCGTGGGAGACAATGGTGTCCGACAGTTAGAGCTATGTTTAAACGTCTCTACTAAGCTGTCGGTCAATAATACAAGGCAAAATTCTACGCAACATGACCCGCGCGGCCTCCTAGATTAGTGTAATCACATCAGCACTCATAAAACATACAAAAATAAAAAAGTTACGTCAGTTTTTCTAAAAATGTTATTTTGCCAACAATACATAAAAAATTGTGTAATGCAATTTTGATTTGTTTTTTCGATTTTAAGGAACAAAATGTGTTCGGTTTATAGATAAATTAAAAAAACCTGATTTTTATTAAATCAAAATCAGTTTTATTGTTTTAAACTTAGGAAATAGGAACAATTATCACATTTAAACTTAAATAATTGAGATCATGGGAAAATGTAAATTTTCAATAATATTTACTAGCTTAATTAATATAAATCAAACAGTTTTTAGGTTTAGAAATAATTAAAAGAATCAAAATAACAATCATATAAGAAAGAATCAAAATAACAATCAAAAATATTTAAAAAGAATGATGTACTTTATTAAAACAATCTAAACAAAGAAACGGTTTATTTGGACAGTCTTCACAGAATGTGTTTACTTTTTTTACTTTATTTTTCGCTTTGTTTGTTTCTACCTAGAATTTTAACTTTTTCCTTGTAACATTCAGATTCAGATAATGTCCTGCGAGGCACTGAGACTTGTGCGCGCACACTGCGCTAGAGTGGGGATGCTCGGGAGCGGGCGACACTTTGACCCGCGCGGCTTCAACGGAAGAAAACTCAAATAATCATACGCAGCAAGCCATGTCGGACAATGTTGGGCGATATGAATTATCTTCACATTTATAAAGATTTCTGCAGTTATGTCAATGTTTTATAAGTTAGAAATTCATATTTAATAATACTAACAATAAAACAAAAAAAATATTTTTTGTCAATTTCAAATATTTTGCATGGCTTATAGGGTAAGTTAATTGTCGCCCAGCAATGTCCGACATGGCGTTGTACGTGTTAAACCATCTGTCAAAAGGTTAGCGCGATAAGAAACTGAACTAAAGTTTTGGTTTGGCTGTGATGCAATTCTGTTTTCGTTGAATTATTTTAGCGCGATTGTGCCCCCCTGAACATATTCTTTTGATTTGTTAATCCTAATGCACGACCACGACACAGTAATGTGGCTTTACTGAGTTGATGGAGCCATTTAGTACGTTTGCAACATTACTGAACGTTCCGAATGTCCTTCGCAGTTCGCACAGCTGACCAGACAAAGTGTGACCAAATGTGGCAGGATCCTGCCTTTTTGGCAGGTTTAGCCCTTTATTTTACTCTCTGGCACTTTTGTTTGACGTTTTAGAAATCTGGCAGGATTTGGCACTTTTGGCAGTATTAACAATATAGTATAGCCGCTAGCCGCTACAGCCCACAAAAAGAGTAGGATGCAGTATCCAATTCAAATTCAAATAATACTTTATTCAACTAGGCTTAGATACAAGCACTTTCGAATCATGAATTACAACTTACAACCAGAGAACAGAGCAATTTGTTGTTAGGAACAATACAAAATAAATAAAATAATAAAAATCCTGAAAAGAAATGTCAAAAGAAAATAATGTTGAATGTATCTAGAACAAAATTCTTATGTCAAATTAAATAAAAAATTATTTAGAATGTTTCTAGAAGGAAATTCTAATGCCAAAATGTAAAAAAATTAATACCTTAAGAGGTAATGGTTCAAAAACAAGTCGAAAGCTGCTTGTGAAAGGATATTCTCGAAAATCAATCTGATAAAACAAAAACGCGGAACAGATTTATTAATAAACATGTCGCCTCTATTTTAGTTGTTAGACAGGGCATTAATGAATATGATGACTGCGTTTCATTCCAGCCAATTAAAGAAATGGCAAAAGCGATGTCTAAGAAAGTGATCCAGAAGAAGACGATGCTAATAGAAATGTGTAATTTAATTCAGTTCACTTTTAGACTTTAAGATCTATTAACTAACCTACTAATATATATATAAAGCTGAAGAGTTTGTTTGTTTGTTTGAACGTGCTAATCTCAGGAACTACTGGTCCGAATTGAAAAATTATTTTTTCGTTTGATAGCCCATTCATCGAGGAAGGCTTTTGGCCATATAGCATCACGTTGCAACCAATAGGAGCGGGGCATTTTTAAAAAATCGCGTGTGAATCCGTGTGGCGCAGCTAGTTTTAAATAAAACTTCAAAAAATAATGTGTTTATTTATTTTAAACTTTTAGATTAGATCGGCATTATTTTGGCATTTTTTACTTTTGATTGCGGCAGGATTTGTCAGTTTTCTTGTCTAAGTGGGGCAGGATCTCTAATTTAAGGTTGGTCACACTGCTGATAAATGTCAAAACTGTCAAAACTGTCGTTACTGTCTCAAGTTAGCTATTTGATTATTTCTCTCTACATTTGAATTTACAAATTGTATGAAAACAAGTTCAAGGTTTTCATTGTTTGTTGGACTTTGCACTTAGTGGCAGTAGTTTTGTGAATGAAGCCTGTTCATAAACTTTATAAAGCAATCATGAATCTCAATCCGGGAACTCTTCTGTCCAGTGCCGCTAAAGAAAAGTGTATAGTTAATCTAAGTGAACTTCCATCATTCAAATACTCAAGAGGTGGAACGTCGAAAAACACAGCTTCAGTTTTAGTACCTATATGTGTGGATAGAGGAGAAGTATGTCTACTATATACCTTGAGGTCGACCAAATTGAACTCTCATAGTGGCCAGGTGTCATTTCCTGGCGGTAAAATTGATGAGAATGAAACCGTGTTTGATGCAGCCCTACGCGAAACGGAAGAAGAAATAGGTGTTCCAGCCAAAGATGTAGAAATTTGGGCCAAAATGGCTGATGTCCGGGGTCGAGATGCTAATATGATAATCACACCTGTTGTTGGTGAGATAAAAGACTTTGACATGAACAAGTTGAGACCAAATGTGGATGAAGTAGCAGACATATTTACTATTTCAATGGAAGTGTTTTGTGATCCAGAAAATCATGGTTGTTTGATGTACAACAATATATGCATACCCGTGTTTAATGGTGGCAAGCACAGAGTGTGGGGTATCACAGGAATGATTACACATCTTTTCTTACAATCCTTTTTACCTAATTATCTTTATACCCCAGACTTTTTAAAAAAAGAATTTCACATGAACGAACTAATGCCTGCCAAGCTGTAGACAATTTTTTTTAACAAAACTGGTTTAATATGGGTTTTCTAGGGTGCTTGCATCGGGAACTTGCAAGTTAGTTAAAGTTGCCTCTACTGTGAATTTCTTTAGGTACAGCCCATCGACATATTCTAATGGACATGCCTTAGAGATGAGAGTTGTGGCACTCTGAAAGAAAGAGAACAAATGAAGTTTCAGTGTATTTTTTTTCTCTCTCAAAATCATCTATGAGGAAAATGATAGTGCTTGACCGAAAGCATAGGCCATCTCTCATTCTTTTCAAACCAAAAAACTACTGCAGATTATACATGTACAGCATGGCCGTTAGTATAACTCTATGCAGCCTACAGCATGTCTATATGGTAACTATTTGACATGAACATACATGCCTTAGGCAGACAGTGTGGCCTGTTTTCTTAGTTCTGGTGGTAGCACTGACAGGTTGTTTGCCATGCATCACTTATATAAAGTACTAGAAATATAGATATAGGTGATATAAATCAAGTAGAACACTAATAGCAATGTAAATAAAATATGTTAGACTTGTATATAATGTGTAATATAAAATTATATTTATAATGTAAAAAATTAAATAGGACCATTTAGGACTTGTCATTTGAAAATGTTATAATTGCTTGTTATGTTTTTGTTTTTTTTTTAATAATGAATGTAAAAAATTTGCTCAAAGAGCAGAGAATTATTCCCCAATGTAGAACGGGTTTTCTGCAATAATTCTGAGTTGAATTTGATGTGATGTGAGTTTACAACAGAAATAAAATTCTGCTATTTAGCCCTGGCCAATACTGTGTCTGGTACAGTAAATTGAACTCTACTGAATGTATATAAGCCACACCTTTGCACAATGTCACCTCTGCCCATAGCATTACCACTTTAACTGGCCTTGGTCATTGGCAATCTTACCACCATACTATGTTCAAGAGTAATATCATATTGTAATGTAAAGTAATCAGCTCAGGTGAAGCTATCTAGAACTATCAAATTTTCCCAATCAACTTGGAACCTTAATGCTTTAGCTATAAAGTTGAAATTTGAATTTCTTTTAAAGTGCTGGTGTCCATTATTTCTTTCAAGCAAAATTCTCTAGCTAGGTGGTGGTTAAGAAATCGGGGAGAGTAAATAAAGGACACAAAGTAACATTTAATCAGCCAATGCAATGAAGAGTGAAAGTGTTAAAAATAAAATCAATGTATTGTGTTAAAAACTCTGTGATAACTTCAATGAACTGAACTGTGAAAAGTGTCAATCCCTTGAATCAGGTGAATTGACATCTCACTACAAACTTCGACCAAATACACACAGAATACTAATTTACTGCTGGAATTACTCCGTATTATTAAAATACACATTTAAGTACATACAATAAAATAGATAAACATAAATTACATTCTGTTGTAGAACTCGCATAAGGTATACCTATCTTTGCGGTGATATGATAATTTATAGTTATCACTTAATAATAAGTACATACACACAGTGTATTACATAATACAGGGAAACTTTTTTTCGAGTGCGTAAAAACAAATGGGTGGCTCAGAATCAATAACAGAAAAAATCTGCATTATTAGTTTAAAATAAAAAATCATGTTTTGTCTGCCCTAAAATCAGCAAATGAGAGACACCAATTATTCATATCAATATCGTAGTATTAGCATATGGCCGCGCAGTGAACATCGGGCGGCGCGGGCGCGCGGGTGTCCTGTGATGTTCCCGCCGTCCCCACTCCGCCGAACATGAATGGGACCGCGTGCGGTGACCATAACATCGATTTCATAATAAACATCTTTCGTTATCAATAACTATTTTTTTTGTACTAAAACATACCAAAGTAATAATATTTTTATATATAAAACTTATTTAGCTATAAGTTGACAAAGTTTGCGCACTGGATAAAATTTTATCCTGTATATGTCAGACATATTCATACTTATCCAATAAAAATATGAGCATAACATCTGGTACTTACTTTTATTTATAGGTAGCGGCCGACCGCGACTTCGTTCGCGTGTAGTTAGTTATTATGCTCGGCTCCTATTACACCCAGCGTGATTTTATATAGCCTAAAGCTTTCCTGTTCCTATAGGCTGAGGAAGAAAGCTTTCCTGGGTTAATGGGCTATCCAACGCAAAAAGATTTTTTCAAATCGGACCAGCGGTTCCTGAGATTAGCGCGTTCAAACAAACAAACTCTTCACTTCTTCAGCTTAATATATTAGCATAGATAGACTAGCATCTGCCCGCGGCTTTATCCTCGTGATACTTATCCTCCCAAAACCGTCGCATCTTAGGCCCGTATTACAGAACCTCACCCAAAACTCAAGCTTTAGTTAAATCTCGTTTGAAGCTATTTGATTGGTTGAAACTAGTTTTAAGTAAAGCTTAAATCTTGAGTAAGGTTCTGTAATACGGTCTTTAGTCTACCAGCGCTATTGCTTCGTTTTCGCTAAGCGATCTTTCAAAGTTTTTATCTTTTTGCTCGGCTTTTATGGGTGCTAACGTAATATGAACTATCTTACAGACTTCCTTAGAAACCTTCAACGATTGCATTACCTACTGCTTGCCATTAGGCGGGATTGCATCAAGCACTAGTTTATAATTATAAAAAAAGCTTTCAGATTTAAAAAAAAACTTTGTTCGAAACACAAAGATGATTTTCCAGAAAGGTTTTTTTTCCGTTAGGGTTTAGTGCGCTAAAAATCAGCTTTATCATAGATTCGACTAGTTATTACTTACATTGGCCATCATTTGCCAATATGTACCTAAATCTTACTACTTAGATACCTACACAACTATCCTAGTACTTGGCACGACATTTTATGTCCACCATGATGCGGTTGTTTTGGCACAGCGCACAGCGATTCACATTAAAGCGTCATTAGTTTGCAAAGTAGTTTAAAAAAAAAAATTAAGTGCAATGCATCTTTTTCTTTCCATTTCATTAAGAAAAGGACAAAATAAAGTTTCGCCGTATCTACAATGATATAATATTAACAGATAATATGTTATAACAAACTAACCAAAATAAATGTGCCGTTCGGAGCAGCAGCACACACACATGCAAATTTTTTATTCTGCGTACATTTCACACGTTGATAGAGTGTGAGTGAGATGGGGCGCAATCTAAAGCATAAAGAAGAAAAAGATGGCTAGTGTTTGTCATTTGCGCTGTTAGTGTTTGTCGTTTGTTTTTACGAGTATATCGAGAGTGACTAAAGCGAGATACTGGACTTACCTTCTTTTGTACGCTTTGTTTTCAGTGCGCTAGTGACATATCTACTTTAATTTAATATTATATCAATGCGTATCTACATAATGTCAACACATGTCTAACTAGTCTGTGGGTTCGGCTTCCACTGTAGGGTGAATTTTCATTTTATGATTAAATATGATAGTTTTTGTGTGACATTGCTTTTTTCTTGAATAATTAAAAACTATCAATGAAATCATGATGTTATTTGAAAAACTAATGTTTTTGTATATTTAAACGATAATTTAAACACCAAATTTAAAAGAAAAATCATGAAATATAAATATCGCATTGAAGTGAATGATGTTGTGTAGACGTAAATGATATCGTCTGTTGAAGTCAATGATAAGATGTAGACGTTAATGATGCAAATGAAACACATAGATTACAATAAGCTCTTCATGGAAGAAATATGAACATTCGAGTACTAATTGTTTAAGACATATGTTTTAAAAAAATCTTTGATTTGTTTAAACAGAAAGCAACCAGGCTCAAAAAATAATTAACGTTGGTTTAAATCACAGAAATGTTTTGATTTGAAGCAATAAACAATACACACAAAATAAGACACAAAATGATTATTTAATAAGATATTGTGATTGCTAAACACGTACTTAACAAAATAAAATACACAAAAATCTTTTTTTTTTTCTCCAAAGTTACTAGCATCTTTAAAATCATGCGTAGTTGTAGCCCGCGAATTTAATTTTTTCTTTATATTCCAGGTCAGTGTCAGGTTGTATCTTGAACAAAATTTTATAATAGATCTTTCTAAGTAAGATTTGTACTATAAGCACTTTGATTTTGTTCCTATGGTACAAATCGTAACTTTTTATTTATACACGTCTTCTCTTTAGTTATGTGCTATCATCATTCTGGGTTTTTTGATGTCACTCTTGTTGTTGAGATTTACTTGTAGCCTTAAAATTTGCATTCTTTGATTTCTATTAATTTTCCACAGGTTCTTTATAATATTTATCAACTTAATTATTTTCTTCAATTCGTGATATCTTCTTCCTTTCTGCTTTTTGTACGTCTTCTTTTGTTAATAAACCAATAGGTCTTATCTAAAATCAGTTTCTTCAGAAATTTCATTAGCTTGAACAACTATATTTGGAAACTCGATGACGATTCTTTTTGTCGCTGTCTATCATTATCATCTCAGCGTTAATCCCAGTCGCATCCGAAGCTTTTTCCAGCTTTAAGTCTGGGGTCTGCTTTAACAGTCTAACTGCTGATTTGGCTAAACTTCTAAATTTTTCGTGAAGCGACTGCCGTTTTACCTCCACAACCCGAAGGCGATATTTCTGCATTGCAGTTAGACCAATTGTTGGACCTTTGAGGGCTACAACAACCCGTAACGATTTCTATTAGATGTTCGTATGGCAACCAGGATCAACGGCTGAACGTGCTTTCCGAGGCACGACCAGACAAAGAGTGCAAATACTCATATTGATGCATACAAATATTTGCACTGCGCGGGGATTGAACCCGCGCCTCCTTGTGCAGTGGCCGCATTCGCTACCTCAACGCCACGGAAGCTGTCCTTTTTGGTGCTATCTGTATTTCTTCGAATTTACCTTGCACTGTTTAGGCAATTTCCTTTGTTGACATGGAGTTTTTCTGTTATGGATATCTGTTTCCTTTCTTCTTTACGTTTTTTTTTATTTGGCTCGTTGTTCTTCTTTTTCTAATGCATATAGTTCGTGGTCATTTTTTATTTCTCAAACTTGCGTCTTTTGCATAGCCTTTGCTGGGATAAACGTTCTGCTTTCGTTTTAGCCATAGCTGTACCTGTGTAATCAAATAGAGTTTAAACAATTTAGTTTTATTAATTTACATCTAATAACTTGTTCTATTATTAATAAAATTTAGAGGAACCTAATTGTATTGCTTTTAAAATGCTTAATTTATTACACCGAAATCATTAACCTCCATATAGCGTCATTGTAAACGTAACAAAAATGTCATTTTCCTCATAAGAAATCATTCACCTCATATAGAAATTCCCGATGAATGATGTTACGATTAATGACGAAACAAGTTAAAACACATCCCTGTCCAAGCAAACGCAAACCTACAATATAACACTATACTTCATATTTAATACAACTTCAATATTGTCCATGCTCGTTTATCAATAAAATAAAGCAAAATATACTTACCAACAATATTTCCAATCGTTTAATGACGAAATTCGATGACAAATTTAAATCAATTCACTTCAAAACGTAATTTTACTATGTATACATGCAGACTAGTGAGAATCTCCACAACGACTAAAGTGGCGCACCGGGGAAGCTATCCGAAATGCATTTGGTTACTGTTATTAAATATTTTCGTTGAATAAATTTCTTGAAACCACAATCGTGGAAACAAATGACGATATTCTTGTGACGAATTTTTAAATGGTTATATAACAATGTCAGGGGTAAATCTCGATTTAAGAAAAGTAATAAATATTCAGTTTTTATTTAGAACATTACAAATGAGATTAAATCAAATAAAATTTAAGCCCACACAAATGAGATTTTGAATAATTATTCAACATGGTAATGAAAGTAACGGAGAGGTAAATGATTTCCGCGATACTATTTTTAATTTTTTTATGTAGTATATAATTGTTTTGTTATTTTATTACCTACTAACCATACATAAGTATATAAAGAACAGTGTTAGATATATATTACATAAGGCGTAGTGAATTTTTTTGTGAAAAAATAGAATCACACCGATAATATGCTATTTTGAAAATCCACCCTGTAACCGGATGCAGGATACCAGTAGTTAACGTGGATCGTTTGTTTATCTGGCCTTTATAATACGATACTCCTCGAGTTCTTGGTAAGGCTGTCAGATTTTCGGGGTTCTAACGACCCGACTCACGACGGGTGACGACGGGGTTCTAACGACTAAGTGCTTTCCGGGGATACTACAATATAAATCAGCCGCACACACGTGCTTTGCATGATAAATTTAGCAGGCGCAGAAATAACATTTTACTATGACAAACTAGTAGCATTGTGTGACTTTAGAGAGTTAGTAATGGCAAAATATCGAGATTTTTGTGTTTTAATTATGTCATTATTATGCACATATCCAAAATAGGTAGGTAATATAATAACCGCCCTAAATGATTGTGAAAATCGTAAAGAAATCCGTAAGAGAAGAGCTACGCGGTTCTACAGACTGCTGACTGAGCATCCACATTTCCTGGAATTCCCTTTTTGTGTACTGGAATACTGGAATGTAAAATAAGTTGGAATAAGAAATTGGCTATATGATTTTTTTTAATTTTTGGCAACTGAGCCGATATCGACTATTCTGCCAAGGCTATATGATTATTTTCTCTTCTTCTTTCCTTCTTTTTTGGCTTCGCACCGTTTGTGCATTTAGCCAATGTCACGTAATGAATTATTCACGTCGAAAAAGACGGACGCGTGAACCGTTTTACGAGGGAGGTTTGAGGCAAAGCCATGATGTGGCCACTATATTGCGATATTTCACTGTTCTTTATGAATTATTTAATGAATGCACTTTTTACTATATAAATCACGCACTTTTATTTAGTTAACAACACTATAAATAATTTTAAAAGTCCAATGAAACATCAGCGTGACACTCATCTCAACTTTCCCGCCAAAACTCCTAAAAAAGGATATGCACGATTTGATTATTTTCCCTCAGTTTAAAAAAGAGATCTCAACTGTCAGATGCATGGAGCAAATATAGTCAGATGTCAAAGTTTTTGGCCGTTATGTAGCCGCCGATTACCGTCAATAAAATGCGCATCATCCCTTCTGAAATTTTGGGTTTTATTTACAAAATCTTTTAAAATACCTACACCTAAATTCGGATACCGTGAAGCAGACCCCAGCATTGTTGGGAAGAGGCTAGGCAGATGATTCAAATCGCTATGAAGGCTGGAAATAAGTTGATAATGGCCGGAATCGCTTGTTCAGCAACTAAACCCATTTTAAGGTGGTTGCATCTTTTTTTAAAATTCTATTTAACAAAGAAAAGGACAGAGGATAACATATTATTTTAATCTTGTAAAATTAAGATACTCCATAGACAGTTAAGACGTGATTAAAAACATGGCGACTAAACCTACGTCTAAGTATTTATGTCAGGCGCGGACTAATTTCACAGGACTAGACTAATATTTATCTTCTGTCCTTTTTCCTTTTTAATAGAAAGAAAAAGATGCACTGAACTTCAATTAAGTTTAGTTTGTGAACGAGGGAATTGGGACCAATGTCGTTGATGATGACATGAGGAGACTTGAGGAAAATGAAAACCTTCTTAGTATTATCCCATTTATTATGTTCATAACACATACAGACGACAGCACATCAAGCTACTACAATCTGTCACAATTCTTTATTAGATTTTCAACGTTATCGCTAAAGCATTAAGTGCTTGGCCAGACTGAAAACGCGGCTTTGGCGCGGCGCGGGAGCGGTGACACGCACGATTGGTCTGTCCGCAGTCAAGCGCGGTGTCGACGCGCGCGGTCAATGGTTGGGAATGGTTTAACTCTTGAGATCCCCGCTCACCGCGCGGTTTCTCGCTTGCCGCCCGTGCACTCACTTTCATGTTGTGCTATGGTTTGAGTTGCATGTGTGCTCCTCGCGTTAAGTCGCCCGCGCCTCTCGCCGCGCCCGCGTGATCACTATGGAGGCTTGTATTAATTTTCATATGTTTGAGTACGACGCACCGCGACCGCGTTTGCAGTCTGGCCAAGCACTAAGGTTTAAGGTTGATCGGGAATATTTGACAGTTTCGGGTACCTTGACCCGCTGTCGTCCATACCATTATTTGCTAACGAATTTCACAACGCGACTAAGTACGAACGGGTGGTCCTAATACTTTACACGAAATTTTGTCTATCATAGTGCGGTTGTTAATCTCCAAATATCGTCTCCTACATTTGTAATAGCACTCATTCGTATATCTTCTCATGTCCGTCCCACAGACTGGGCTATACTGGATCGTGCAAGTGCAGTCGTTTTCGCTCCAATACCGCCATTTAGACTCTGCCAATGTGACCACAAACGCTGATAGCAGAATAACAATGAATACTGAAACATAATGTGAGAAGTAAAAAAAACCAATTAGAAAAATGAAAATCCTCTATGGTGCTCAAAGTGTAGTTTAGGTAGATATTCTATCTCTATACAGTGGTAATAATTTGAAATAACTGAAGCCATTTGTAGACATTATTAACGCGAGGAGCAGAAAAGCATAGGTAAGCATAATCAGCCAGCAGAGTACTATCTCGGGAGTGGGACGTAATCCCATTTCCGAGGCGATCATGGTCCACGTTTTTTGTGGGTTGGTGGGTGTCACAACAGTATCGCGAAACAAATTGGCGGCTCCAAATGTTCGTATCAACGAAACGTAGAAAACAGATTTCGAACTGATTTCGTTAATTCCTTAGGAAGTTTTCAGTTATTTCAATATCCTATACCTTATCTTGTTGTAAAACTAAAATAAGATGCGTATGTATAAAAAACCACAAGTACCTAAGGTTTTTTTGTGACAGCTATTCCATACAAAATCTGTAAGACGACATTTAGGTATATTGCACGTATAAAAATTATCTGTCGATTGAAAAGAAAATCTAAATCAAGTACCTAATTTAAAATCAAAATATTAGTTTGGACTGAAAGTACTTACGTGTTTTTTTTGTGTCAGTGCTTTCGGTGCTTTGCAGAAAAACTTGTTTCCAACACCTGTGCATATTTAAGCATAGGTACATACATAGGTATGTACATATATTATATAGCTGTATATAATTATATAGGTAAGCACTTAAGCAGGTAAGAAAGACTTAGGAAAATCAATAAATTTATCTATATATGTAGGTTATCTTAGAAATGGCCACAGCAGCACCCCAAGAGTCATCATCATCATCATCATCTCAGCGTTCATCCCGGTTGCATCCGCGGCTTTCGCGTTGGAGCCCGGCGTCCGCTTTCTTGCTCAATTCCTACATTTCGCGTGATCTTTAGCATCGTGTGGTGTGAGATTGTTGGCACGCATGTCATCTCTTACAACGTCAAGCCAGCACTTTTTGGTCTACCCCGCTTGTTCCGGCTCGGCGCGGCGGAGGCGCTATGGCAAGACATTTGTCACACCGTAACATGCCGTTTTCGTAAGACCTGACCGTACCAACGTAGGCGACCCTCCTGCAGTTTGTCCGCTATGTCACAGAGATGAAGACTGCCACGGATGCGGGAGTTCCTGATGCGGTCCTTCCGCGTAACTCCACACATCCACCGCAGCATATTCATCTCCGTGAGACGCAGCCCCTGCTTGTGTCGCTCAAGCACAGGCCACTCCTCTCTGCCATACAGGAGAACAGGTCTAATGATGGTCTTATAGACCTGCCCCTTAAGCTTAATCAGCATTTTGGGGTCACAAATGACACCTGTCACCTCACGCCATTTTGCCCAAGCTGCGGAAATACGTGCCCTGATGTCGCAATCAATGTCGCCAGATGCGTGGAGTACAGACCTCAAGTATTTAAACTGGTCTGTGCACTCGACCATGTCACCGCCTATGCGCACAGACATGGGGTCTGTCGTGTTGTTAGCCATATAGACAGTCTTCGCCACATTGAGTTTAACATTTTTAGAGTGGGTAATCTTTGTGCACTATATTCGCACGCGGTTTTTTGGTATACCGTACATTTTGAGATCCTCGTTGATGAGTCCTCGTTCATACTTTGTTTAGTAATGAGGAGAGTTCATACATGTTCTTGCGAGGTTTCCAGGGGCCCATGTATGCATAGTTACAGATATGTGCTGTGGTGATGCGAATCTATTATTAGATTTTGTCAAAAATCACTCTGCGGCTGCGACTTGCAAGTTATAGGTCGTAGGTTCGTACCCCATCAGACGCTTTACTTTGTGTAAATTATTTCATCACCACTGCCCTCAGAACGGTGGAGGAAAAAATCATGAGGAAACCGACATGTCCTAGAGCCAACCAAAAAAAAGAACTTTTAAGACATGTGACATCTACCAACCCGCACAGGGTCTGCATGGTAAATTACGGCCCACTCCCTCTCATCGCAAGGAGGCCTGTGTCCCAACAGTGGGAACCTTTTAGGCTGATTATGAAAAATCACTCATATTTTTTATGTTGCTATACTCTACAAAATGTATTTTGGTTTCTCATAATATTGAGTACGATGACTACGATTTTCAATTTTATCAATCGGTACACATTGTTCATAATACCTATGTATACTTATTATGTGTAAGTTATCTACTAGGTGAAATACTTGTTTGATCAGAGGGGTGATTCAGTCAGTAGGGTCATTACGTAACACATTTGGTCTTCTACTCGCTACGGTATTCTTCTGCAATATTTTGTATTGTTTATGCCCGTAAGCAAGTTAAGCTACCCGAACTGTCAAATATCGCCAATCAACTTTGAGAAAGGGAGCATTTTATTCATTTTGAAAAAGAAATTTGACTGGTTTAGTAGCTTGATTGGCGGCACTAGTGGTACCTATTCATTAAATCATTCAAGATACAGGTGGAAGGGCACTCCAGCAAGTGGGGTTTGGTCTGATTGACAGTGGCTTACATTTTGACAGTTCAGCAACATTCATTACGTTGTTGAGTAGATTATATAAAACAAAAAATTCCTTCAAAATGACACCAAATTTCCAAATTCTTGTTATTTAATTTCATATCTAAGTATGCACGGACGACAGCAAGTCAATCTACCCAAAACTTTCAAATATTCCCAATCAACCTTAGCCTTAACGCTTTAGAGATAAAGTTGAAATTCTAATAAAGAAATCTGACAGATTGTAGTAGCTTGATGTGCTGTCGTCTGTACTTACGTGCGTTGTGAATTGAAAAAAAAAAAACTTGAAATGCCTGTGCATTAGTATAAATATAGGTAAATATGTAAACAAAAATAATATATATACTTTCATTTATTAGCTAGTTAGCACAGCTGACTCGACATAGGTTTTGTCCAAAAGTTCATAAAAAATCACAAAAGGACGAAAGACTTATTAGGTATCTAAATTTTTAACTTACTATCTAATTAAATAACTAATTTAATAAGGGAAACTATAAAAGCAATAATTCTTAAAAACGAAATTCGGATTATTACAAACATTTCAATAAGTATAAAAATTGGCTATATCGGTCCAGCTGCAGAGGGATTCTGTAACCATCTGTGACGGCATATGTGAAGTGGGCTGGTGAGCTGTCATTCTATAACTACCAATAGGGATTACATTGATACTATTAACAACTCACTAAAAAAAAGTTTGTTTTAGGTATAGAAATGCCTGTAGTTGATACGGTTATCACTCAATATACAGGGTGTATCTGACATCGTAACGCAAAGTTAGCGAAAAGGCTACACCGCATGCCACTAACAAAATTATGATAGTCATTTATGACGTTAATGAGCGGTTACAGAAATAGCAGTGCTTAAAAAAAGTGTCGGCTCGGCCTTTGAACGTTGCAAGCGTGCCGCCGTGCGTGTTTGTAGGTATGACTTTGACCCCTGATGCGAACTCTATTAAATCAGCTGATAGGATAGTTTTTCTACTATTGTTCACATTGCGCTTTTTTGTGATTAAAGAATTAATTAATTTTTTCTTTAAAATCTTATTGGGTTATAAAAGTATAGCAATTATGAACGGTCTAAAGTGAACAAAACTGCATGTATTTTTTTTTAATCGGGAAAAAGCCGACGCAAAATTCTACCACTGGGGGGTTCAGAATCATGTACTTGATCCGTGGTACTCGTTTGTGCGTCAATGTCAGATACACCCTTTAGTTTGTAATTTTTATTAATCTAACTAGATAGGTAGTTATAGTTAAAGGTTTTCCTCTAAGAAATGGCCATGTTTGAACTAGGTAGGTAATTAAATTGACTGCTGGGTCATATTTCCGTATTTAGGTATAGCTGCCTTATTGATAAACGAGTAATGACTTAGTAAGTAGCTGGCAACATTATTGGAATGTAAAAAAAAAACATTGGTGTTGTCAATAAAAATATATTAATAAAAAAGAGGTAATCTAAGGAGTTTACGTTCAGCCTAATGACACCGTGATCCAGTGAATAATAACTCCATTGTTCCTCCATTGTGCAAAACGTAGTCGTGTTGGCAATTATATTCACATATGCTGTTGTAGGTTATCTTTTTGTTGGACACCATGGCACACACGGGCATGTATATTTTTGGGCAGGGACACAATGGGGCCTTCGGAAAGCACATCGATGACGTCACCATCAAAGCGACGAGAAATACTGCGGATGAAAATTTTGGACATATTTTATAAAATCGTTTAGTTCTTTGAAAATAACTACTCTTTTAAAAGATGACACGAGTTAAATTTAATACTTAAAAACAGGAGTAAAAAAAATAATAGCAGGAAACGTGTAATTTTCAGTTATTAAAATTACACAGCGTGGGAACTGGTTGGAACTTATGTGTCATCATCATCAACAATTATTTTAAATAAATTAAACGCACAAAGAAACACACTAGATACATTTATATAAAAATAAGAAATAAAAAGATTTGCAAAAAGCCCACACTCTTTCGTGAATTAATTACATAAATTAAATAAATAAAAGTGAGGTAGCAAAAACCGGGTGTATATACTAAATACAAAATTGTGTTAATTAAGTGCTTACCAAGTTTATAATCCATGATACCTACTTTGATTAACTGTGCGTCTAAGTGTTGCACTTGTAGTCGACTACACACCGTACCTGTAGGGCACCGTTGTATTTATATACCTTCGTTTTAGATACAAATTGTTAACCAACCAGTATTATCGCTCTGTTTCCTTTTGATAATCCGTCAAGTGAAATAAACAACAATTAATCGTTAAGTGCGGAACTACTATCGTCCTACGTTCCTTTGCAGCGCTACTTAAATAATACGTCAGACGCGGGCCTCGTCCCCTTTGTACTCACTATTCGTGATTTTTATTCTGCTCAGCTCGACGTCATAATCGCAGCTCTGTTATGAATATCCTTGGGTAAATTTATACTGTCATTGTGTCTGGCTTTTTTCCGTCTTTGGTAGTAAGGAATCCCAGGTAACCAGTAAGTAAACACTAAGTGAGTAGGCACTAGGCTTTTTTGAGTCAGTATTTCAAGGATTCTAGGTTTAACATTAAGAGCATTAATAATCAAACCTAGTTAGGGAGATATACTTTATAAACAACCTACAATGTTCCCATTTGGCCTCTTTTTTCTTTGATAGTGGGCCCAGTCCAGGCCAGACGTGAGCCAGTGCTTGTTGCTGGATGGAGACTTCCCATAACCGATATACCCCAGATATTATATGCTTACGACCGCTAACGACTTCGTTCGCGTTTTTTTTTATATCCTCCTCTCGTATTGGTGATGTTATATAGCCTAAAGCCTTCCTGGATTAATGGGCTATCCAACGCAAGAAGAATTTCTCAAATCCGACCGTAGTTCCTGAGATTAGCGTATTCAAACAAACAAACAAACTCTTCAGCTTTATATATTAGTATAGATTTTGATAACCGAGTTAGGTCATCAGAAACCACTAAGTGCCAAAAAGAAAACAACGTTACAATCAATGATGGAACTTCGGAATAAGTCCTCGAGTGATAGGAACCATCATGGATCCAAATATTCTAAGTTTTCCTAGTAATTTGACGTAATGATTGAGTAGGCGATGCGGGCGGTTGATTATACGGCATAACTCGGCGAGCAACACTTCCCCAGTATTGCGACAATAGTGTCAGTTGGACTAGCTACAGTTAATGAAGTAGGAGGCGACCTGTCGTTGCCGGCAGTAGTGCGGAGGATGGTCGGTAGCGCAGTGTCGTGGGACGCGGTGGTGTCCTTCTGCGAGGACGTGATGTCGCAGAAGGAAGCTGTGGAACGGGAGAGGGAGATCTCAACTCCCTTCCCGGGCCGCAAAAGACGCACCGGGCGTCGAGGAAGGGCGGATAACGCCCTCTTCCGCTCCCCATGAATGGGTCCAGGGGCGAGGGACATGGGGAAGTCGCCGCCCCCTATTCGATGGACCCCGAGGCGGAGGTGCGCGCGAGTGTCGGCGCGCGCCTCTGAGGCGATGCACGGGGTAGTTTAACACCCCACTACCCCGTGCAGGAGACGAGGCCCGGACAGACCGGGTCAGCACGAGAGTGTGGGGCCGTGGAAGAATTTAGACTCCCACGGTCCCACGCGCGCTCGTGATAGAAAACACACCGGGGTGGTTTTAGTCAGTAAAAGTCTGACGGACCCCGTCGCTCACCCCAGGGCGGCGGGCAACCTATGAGGATTTCCACCCCGAAAAAAAAAAGGTGCAGTTGAACCGATTATTTATACTTAGTATCTTTTCGTTGTCACCGGGGTTACGAGCATAGTACTGACCACTCTTATCGCACATTTTTTTTTCCCGGTTGGACAATCCTCATGGATGTCCGAGGGCTGTCAGACTCTTACTGACTAAAAACCACCCCGGTGTTCCATCTCACACCTACACCGGGGGTTGCGGGATCGAACACTGCTTCCGCCCACCGCTGTAGGCCTCCTCGGGTTAGGGGAGTGAGGATGACCCCGTGACGTCAAAGAATAGCGCGCGTGGAACACTTCGCTCCGCCACCTCGAGTCCTGATGTTTGGGGGGCGATAGATGTCACTCCTTCTCGCACATAAATCAACCTTTTGTTGGCATAATCATCTGCTTAGACCTTTCCCAGTGTTGGAGTCGCCTGAATAGTCAGTGAATAACAGTGAGTGCGGTCAGTGTCGCATGTCTTCTTCCAACATCACTTTCAGGCTTAATCTCAGTCAGTAGTGACTTATAAATATAACAACTCGGTGGTAGGCCATAACATCGGCTGCCGGCAGAAGTTACCACCCACCAGACAAAGTCTTGCCGCCAAGCGATTCGTCATGTTCCGGCATGATGTCTGGTGAAGCCGTCGGTGGACGGGTCTGAGCAGTTGTGTTGCGATGTGTGGCGGGTAGGATGCGCCAAATGTTGTTGTGTCCGGAGTTTGGTCGTGGAGAGTCTCCAGATCAATCTCCCTCTAGCGCAGCATCGTTTGGTCGTGTTGGTCTTGGGTTTAACATTGCATCACCTCGCTCAACTGCCGTCATCCTTCCTTTGTGTACACTAATACTGCATTACTACATTATTTCCTAGAAACATATAAATTTGCACATTCACACTTTTGGTCAAAATATTGTTAACTATTTAACCCTTATGCAGTCGCCATCTTGTCAAGCTATCCGCAACTGTAAAATCTGTGCAATCAACATTGACCCTTAACACTTTGGAGATAATGTTGAAAATCTATTAAAGTTTATTTTTTAGAAAGATTAGGATCCGTCCTTCTCTGTATGAGAGGAAACCTGTGACCAGCAGTGGGATGATAAAAAAAAGGTTGATGATGATGATTAGAAAGATTGATGTGTTTGCGTCTGTACCTACATAGTTGAAACAAAGTCACTGTGTAAGGCTTCCAGCAATTTGAGACCAACCCTCTCTACCCACAAACCTGGAGACCACTTTAAGCAACACTTTTAAAAAATAAATTTACTGAATTCCCAGCAAATCATTAGCAATTCCTCACAATAACATGAAAAAAATAAACATAGACATTTTATTGGTAAATGAAACTGCCAATCCGCACCCTAATTACGTAACAGACTCATTATCATCATCTCAGCGTTAATCCCAGTCGCATCTGAAGTTTTTTCAGCTTTGGAATCTGGGTCCGCTTTACCAGTCTAACTGCTGATTTTGGCTAAACTTCGATATTTTCCGTGAAGCGACTGCCGTCTGACCTCCACAACCCGAAGGCAATATCGAAACATTGCAGTTAGACCAATTGTTGGACATTTGAGTGCTCTAACAACCCGTAACGACTGCCATTAGATGTTCGTATGGCAACCGGGACCAACGGCTTAACATGCTTTACGAAACACGACCAGACCAGTGCATATATTCATATTCATGCATACAAATATTTGAACTGCGCGGGGATAGAAGCCGCGCCTCCTTGGACAGCGCGGCGGCCGCGTTCGTCACAGCTACGCCGTAGAGGTTGTCAATTACGTAACAGAATATTACTATCAAATGGAATCATTTTGAAATATTGCTAATCTATTGCTCCATATGTTTGAAAACTGTGTCTGCTTAACAACGTAAATAACGCAATGAATGTAGTTGAACTGTCAAAATGAATTCCATTGCTACCTACTGATAATGTGCTACATAATTAGAATTAACCTGCAGATGAAATGCGTGATGTTATTACACATATAGGAACACTATACATATGTGTGTAATTTCTGCAGTTATAAAAATCCGGGACATACCTGAGGGTATGTCCCGGATTTTTGGAGCGGTCCTTGATAATATATATGTATTTTATTGATTTCCTGATACGTCAGAGGTAAAGGCAGGTGATTCAAAACTTTGTTTTCCTGTTACCTTACAGGTATACTTCAAAGCTTTCAATCTAAAGTGTGCCTTTTTAGACTACTTAATAGTTTGAACCATGTTTGGCTTTCATTGTCTACAACAGCTTTAGGTACGGTTGTAATGGGAGTTAAAATTAGTTGTCAATTTGCAGGAGTTTAAAGTTCCATTTTCATCTAAGTTACGACGTTTGTCAAGTCACAAAGCCACTATTTAAACCACAATTTGGTTGCTTCTTTACACGTCAATTATAGTGAGTTTAATGTAATGATTAGATCCGACATTCTTCATTTCAATTTTTCGAGTCAACTTTTCGCAAGTTTCGCAACATTTCGCAAGTCACACTGAACATAGTACACCACCCCCTTTGTAAAATCTTCATATTTATGTTGCGTAATTTATATCGTGTAAGTACAGGACATAATAAAGAGTAGATATTCTATTCTATTCCAATCGCCAGTAATTACAGAGTTATTAGATGCACGGGCTAGATAAAGATGAACGGTTGTATACAGGCAGTCCTCGACTTACGTCGTTTCCATTTACATCATTTTAAGTTACGTCGAACAATATTTTGACACTTCCTCAAACATACGTCATTTATTTCGATTTCCGGCATAGGAGAATTTGAGTTTCTTGTTTGAATTTTTATTTATTTTTTTTAGTTTATAAACTAGCGTTTGACCGCAATCCTGCCTGATGGTAAAGCACACTAGTTTATTATGAGCCTATTCACTCTGGCCTTGAAGACACTCAAATTGTCGTCCGACGGATACACCGCCGCTGGCAATTTGTTCCAGTCCCTCGATGTACGCGGTATAAAGGAGGAGGCAAAACGCTTCGTCCGGATCGTAGTGGTGTTAACAACGTAAGGGTGGAACTCGCCGTACGACGGGTCGTCCGATGGTGGAACGGAGATGGGGGAATTAAATCATGCAATTCCTTCGCACACTCCCCAAAATACATTACTCCACACATGAACGGACCTGTGCTTTTTCCAACGTTAGAAACTGCCCTGGTGTGAAGTACTGCCGGACCTTTGCGATAACGGCAAGTTTCCTGGCAGCCACCTTGGCCTTGGACTCAAGGAACCGCCCAAAGTTTAGGTTCGAGGAAATCTCAACTCCCAAGAGCTGAAGGCGGTCGGTACATTCCAAGGATACATTTCGAAAAGTAGGAGCAAAGGTGAACGGGCTCCTTTTGGCGGTGAAAAGACACGCCTGTGTTTTGGCGGCATTGAATGCTACAGTATTTACTGCTTGTAGTGCAACACTCGTTCGCTCTACCATAGCCTCTCTTTCGGACCGAATTGATTCCCTACTAGCCCGAGCATCCGGCAGGTATCTCTCCACAACTTTATAATGCAGCAGGAACAGAGTTGCAGGGAGAACAGACCACTGAGGAACACTTTTTTTCACTTTTTTTTTATTAGTCGACATGGGCTCAGATGAGCATCTGTCGACAACAACTCGGAGGGACCGTTCAGTCAGGAGGTCTTTTACCCAGCCATTCAGGCTAGGGGAAATGCCGTACGCTGGAAGCTTACTCAAAAGGCCAGCGTGCCTACAACTACTCCGTACGGCTTCACCAGACATCATGCCAGAACACGACGAATCGCTTGGCGGCAAGACTTTGTCTGGTGGGTGGTAACTTATGCCGGCGGCCGATGTTGTGACCGAGAAAATAATATGTTATGTATTTTGATACATAATGAATTTTGTATTTAATAATGTATTTTGATAATATATTATGTAATTACCCTTTGTTATAAATGTAGTTTAGCGCCACGGAGGACTGCCTGTATTATTGTTTCATAGATAGACAGTAGATATATGCATCCTTAATTTGTTGTAGTTCAAGTTCAAGTTATATGCAAGTGAAGGCTTACAAAGTCATGACCTTATCCTCTATATTTATATCTTGTATAATGTAAGTACCTATATAAAGTGCACGATTCTTATTTTTGCGTTGTTTCGGATGTGTAGTGACCTTACTCCGCAGGTAAGTTTGATTATTTTGACTTGTCAGACGACGGAAGACTGGCCAAGATTTTGCTGATGAAATGTTGGTTTCATGAATTGCCATTTGATTGAGACTTGACTGCGGTACCTAAGGGAAAATTTTATTAAAGGAAATATTAAGAAAGGAACGCAGATTCGTAAAAACAAAAAAGATTTTTATAGAATTTTAAATCTGAGGATAATTGATAACATTTGTTAACTGTACCTTAGGTGGTATTTGTGCCATAGCGTAAAGCTTACTAAAGAGATTAATTGAATAAATTTATATACTTAAAAAGTATTTTAAAATTGATCCTACAAAAACTCAGAAGCTTTGAAGGCCCTTGAGATCTTGCCCCCGGATCCATCACTAGGATGGGACATCAAGAAGCTGGATCAAGAGTCATTGAGCTGATGCACTTTAGTCATTTCCAATTCTGATATGTATAATGATAAGTCCTACAGAAATATACTTTTATTGATTGGTTACGTACCTACTTACGTAGTTAAGATCAACATGCAATAGGATGCAGCTCTAGCCCATATCGTTATTGCATCCGCTTTAAAAATTAAATTATCACGATTCAATCTCAGAGGTCGGCTTTGGATCCCGTTCGTAGATATAGCCTTGGAGGTGGACATGTTAAAAGCTCGTCTTTTTACAAGCTTTTGCTTGCAAATTATATAAAAAAAAAGCCCAAGATATCCAATATCTTTTTGAAATTCATTTTCATTCATAAATTCATATTTAACTCATTTCATTTTTTGTTTCTTTATCAAATGAAACAAAAGGAATATGGCAGAGTAAGGTTATACGGCTTTTTCGGATATACGGGAGGTAACATTAAACAATAATAGGTAATGATTAGTTATCGTTTAACGTAGTTAAAGTAAGTACTCATATTTACTTAGTTTGAAAACTTTAATAGATAAAATTATTCACATCAAACATGGCGTAGGTCCTACATGGTGTCCTTCTGCGAGGACGTGATGTCGCAGAAGGAAGCTGCGGAACGGGAGAGGGAGATCTCAACTCCCGGGCCGGGATAACGTCCTCTTCCGCCCCCCATGAGTGAGTCCAGGGGCGAGGGACATGGGGAAGTTCCCGCCCCCTATTCGATGGACCCCGAGGGGGAGGCGCGCGCGAGTGTTGGCGCGCGCCTCTGAGGCGATGCACGGGGTAGTTTAACACCCCACTACCCCTTGCAGGAGACGAGGCCCGGACAGACCGGGCCAGCACGAGAGGGTGGGGCCGTGGAAGAATTTAGACTCCCGCGGCTCCACGCGCGCTCGTGATAGAAGAGATACCGGGGTGGTTTTAGTCAGTAAAAGTCTGACAGACCCCGTCGCCCATTGAGGATTTCCACCCCGAAAAACAAAAAAAAAAGGTCCTACATGGTCGAAAAATTTCTGTCACGACATTTATTTCTTTAAAAAATTGTGTCAAATGTGCAATAACGTTTACGTATAAGGTAGCAGGGAAAGTTTTAGTGTAGGTAAGTTTATTTTTTTCTTATGAGCGCATTTAAATAAAAGCTAAGTATTGTACTTTTACTTATTTTTTATTGCTAAATGGGGTTTCTCTTGTCATTTATCGCGCCTGTTGGGAAGCGATGGATGAGCGCTTCATGTGGGAGGGAACACGGAGAGTTCTACACTAGGGCTGTGCGCAGATGTGTGTGGCATGGAGGAGAAGCACTGAGTACGGCGGGATATCAACCAAGGTTGGATGGTATGCTGCAGTAAATCTGGTTGTCTGGTTGGAAAGGCAACGGTACATTAATCCGATGAGCTAGGCTGCGTTTGGTCGTCCAGGGCAGAGTAAAGGGAAACAGACGTCGTGGAAGGTCACCGATGAGGTGGACCTTGGGCTGTTAATAAATGCTCCAGACTGTCGTATAGATAGAGAGATCGTGCAGCGTGCGACATCAACGTCTCGAATTCAGTCATAGTGACCTTGCACGACCGCTCTATCAAGAGCGAAACGAAGAGGTAGAAGAAGGCTGCGAAGCGCAGATCCAACGTTCGCCCCTAAACTTTTTAGCTCTGCTTTTCACCGAGTCAAGTGCAATAAGCTGATCTTAAATTTAGTCATCAAACTTTTATAGCTATGTTTTAAACTGAAAGTCGTGTTTCAATTTGTCAACGGTTTTTAATTTCCGAACACAAAGGGAGCCAATGGATAACCTTTTTTAATTTGTGAGCCCGATTAGTACTTGACGTCTTTTATAATTCTGTTACAATGCTGTTTTGATGGCCTGGTAGAACACGGCGTTGGTGGGTATCTCCAGTTGCTAGGTCTTTGATACGACCTCCTTTATCCAGGAGGTTTACCACCAGTTCTGCTTTTTTGTTATACAATATGTAAAGAAAACTTTATAAGGGTGTTAAAATTTTTTTACGTAATCATCATAGTATAATACTAATGAATTTTGAAATAATCTTTTTTCCCGCGAATTAATTCCAACTTCCCCGAAATTTGGTAATTTTTAAAATAGTGACAACACTATTTTGACGGTATTATTATAAGCGGTGCGACTTGACGTGCCGCGTGCCCTGCCCCCATCGCCCGCGGAAGGGTTGCCTACCGCACATGTATTAAGTTGCCTCTTTTTGCGAAATAATATTTATTATCTTAGGGGGATTTTTTTTAAGTTTAGCCCGGCTTCGTATCCATTAGTAGAAGCAGTTAGCGAATCCTAACGGTATTGTTAGGAATCGCTAACTGATTCACGGATCGGACAGGGTTTTCTTTACATATTGTAGATAACAATGAGAGATGGTGGTAAGCAAGTCTCTTTCCCTCTATTATTCCTGTTAACATTAGATGTTCCATATTTTTGGTACCTCTGCGGGCAATACGGCCGCAGTAAACGTTAATGCTGAATATACAGTTATGACCTATAATAGGCCTATTTGTCACAACCGGGGAAAATCGTGTTTACAACGGAAAATACTTAAGTTACAATAGACCTTAGGATCACATTTGTTAATGGAATGGTGAGCAATAAATATCCCAAGAAAATGTTGATAGGATTATCATCGTATGCTGTTGTGGTAATTGAATACAGCTAAATATGTAAGTTATCAATGGGGAAAAGCCTAAGAGGCCTACGTGAACGGCCGATAAGGTATGACATCATTTATGTTCATGACTGACTGGGTCAGGGAATTTAAATAAACAATAAAAGTAATTGTACAAATAATGAGTGCTTTTTATAGGTATTGTATCGTATTCTTGGTAAAATCGAGCACAAATAAATATTGCAGGTTCTCAGTAAATATTTACGTCTTGAAATATTTGCTGAATTAACAGACTCAGAGTATTATTGGTTTCCACATAGTGTACCTACAGCGTATTGTTTTCCTTATCAATGTGAAGTAGGTACCTAGTACCTACTATCCCTCGTAACTCGATTATCTGTATCTGTATCAACACTTCTCATTAATTATTATAAGATGTCGACGGTCGTGTTATCATTAAATGGTTTTTTTTTTGTTAGGAAGTTACTGGTACTTGAAATTGGCACAAAGTCATAACTAGTGCCACAAAACAAAAAAAAGTAACTGGCATTTCTGACAGGTTCTAAAACCAAAAATTTAAGCCAGAATATCTATACACAGTGGTGCTGATAATACGACAATAAATGAAAACACAGACTATGCTGGCTCATAGGAAATATCCTAAGCCATAGAAAAAAATCTAGCATGAAAAATAAAAAAATGAAAATTTTAAACAAACTAAATCGCATTATATTGCAAACGGAATAGAACATCCTTTAAAATATTGGTTCAATGACCTCCGATCAGCGGGCGACAGCGCGGTCCTGTACCGCTGGATGCGGCGCTCATTAACCTGTAAGCGCTTCCTTATCAACATGTACATCATGTGGAAAATGTGAAAAATGAAAAATGATTTCATGTGACTAAACTAATGGATATATTTATATGATTTTTTATATGTAGACTGAGAATGTGTTGTGGTACACGATGTTTAATTTATTGTCGTATTGTCAGCACCACTCTGTATGTACTAACTCGTACTGGGCTTGCGTGGTGGATTATAAGGCCCAGCACCTCTCATAGGAGTCTGTGTCCAAGCAAAGAGGGGCTGCTTGTGTTAATGAATGGAATTGTTGTCTTTTTGCTCAAAATTTTGCTTCATAAAGTTCTTCTCTACCGTTTTCTTGAATCGATTAGTTTTCTGTGGCATTGATATGCGTGAAGGATAGAGAGTTACCATGAATCCATCAACTAATATTACCTTTGCTTTACAAACAAGATAATATTTATCCATAATATACTCATACAAGCTAACAGACTGTGTGTTTCTTGTTCTTCCAACTCCACATAACATTGTCGCAGGATTAAAACATAAAATACATTTATTTGCACCTTAAAGTAAAGTATAGCACAAATAATTATTTTCCAAAAAAAAAAAAACAAATTAAGATTAAAAAAAAGAAACATCAAATAGACGGTGTCTGCTAGTGCGTATAGAGAGGTTCATGCGAGTGTATGTGTGTTTTTGTGTATGAGTGATATGTGTGTGTGTGTGTGTTTGTTTTAAGTACCATTCGAGGACATCGGCATGAATACACAAGGCACATCTGAGGACATTTTTAATCCGAGGACATTTTTGTGAGTCCTGGATTTGACTTGACTACTGTATCGTATTATTCACGCAATTTTGAACATTACTGTATATATGATAAGGAAAACTCAAGAAATCCTCGGATTGGTGGTGATCATTCATGTACACATTTCGACCGTGTGTGACCACTAGACGGCGCCACTAGTGATTTTCACACACTCAATAAACACACGACTCATGTTTATAATACTATCCGAGGACCTAGTGTGTAAATGTTACACTTAAGACCTCGGAATAGCACTTGAACTAATCAGTGTGTTGAGGTCCTCCTTTCGGGTACAATTTCAGGTTGTACCTGAAATTACAATTGCTATAAGAATAAGAAAACGTTGATTTTAAGTCCGATTGTGAATGAAATAGTTATTCAAAAAATCCACCAGAGAGCATTTTGTGGTGCTTGGTCGCAGAGGAAATATTATTTTCCTTCAGTTGATGCCCAACCGTAACTGTCTTTAGAGAGCGTGTGCATTATGTCGTAAATATCTGGATCGTAAACTCTGTTTTTTTATTAGATACGTATCTCGTAGCTTATAATAATTATATATTATAACGAGTTGTGTTTTAAATATGATGTTTACGAACCTTGTTTTAAGAACACAATCTATACATAATTTAATTTTTAAATATTGCTTTTTTAAAATTTGGGTGCTTCGTGCATTGGTTTATGTTGAAATTTTTAATCAAATTATAATTTAAAATATGAAGATCACGGAAAGACAATGGTGAATTATCTGGCTTTGGGAGCCGTGTACGCGGTGATTTGCGGAGAGCCCAGAGACACAGCAATTGCTACAATTGCTGTGTCTCTGGATACCGCAGAGGTCGTGGCAGACACCGAAGCTATGGTAACCGTAGAAACCGTGGCTGTCCCGGTAGCCAGAGCAGCCGCAGAGGTCTACAGACGTCATGGCTGCCGCAGCATTCGCGGAGGTCATGTAGAGACAGTGGTACAAAGTCGAGGATATCTGCCCGCACAAACAAGACGAGACTGACTTACTTAAATTTGTTTAAATCTTCTCATGACTCCGCAGAATATTGACAGCATATTACTGACTTCATATTCAGCGATACAAACGAGTTGCAGTGCTTACCATTGTTGCTTATAAAGAGCTATTGATACGCAATCACTACAATGTTGTTCAGGTACTACGTATTTGCTACCGTCAAATCGCGCGATTGATTCGGGTAATTATTGAAGTGCATTAACTTACTACTTATTACGAAGTAATAGCATCGGGTTTTTATACTTACCGATTTTCTTTTTTAGCAATCTATCTCCGGATGACGAACCGTGTGTGTTGGTTGGACAACCTTTTTTTTTTCGTTCCGGGGTGGAAAATCCTCAATGGATGTCCGCCGCTCTGGGGTGGGCGACGGGGTCCGTCAGACTCCTACTGATTAAAAACCACCCCGGTGTCTTTCCAGACACGTGCGCGCGGAGCAGCGGAAGTATTAATTCTACCGCGGCCCCACACTCTCGTGCTGGCCCGGTCTGTCCGGGCCTCGCCTCCTGCACGGGGTCCATCAGATAGGGGACGGGGACTTCCCCACGTCCCCGCCCTTCTTCGGCGTCCAGTGCGTCTGCTGCGGCCCGGGAAGGGAGTTGCATGAGATCTCTCTATCCCGTTCCGCAGCTTGCTTCTGCGACATCACGTCCTCACAGAAGGACACCACGGCGTCCCACGACTCTGCGCTACCATCCTCCGCACTACTGCCGGCAGCGTCAGGTCGCCT